>BPLR01009057.1:0-148244 GCA_021605095.1 Caerostris extrusa | reverse complement strand
GGTTACGTATTGCTTCGCAAAAAATGTTTTAGATATTTTTCATTTATTATGGACAATTTTTAAAAATTTATATTCGCATAATGGAAATGTTTAAAATTTTCCTAAAAACTAAGAATATAAATATACCTATAATATATTACTCAAATTTTTAATTTTTAAACCGGAAAACGAAAGGATTTATTTAATTGATATAAAAAAAGATTCAGAATTAATCCTTGCATTTTAAATTAGTTTTTATAAAAGGGATAAATAATCAAATGTAAACTATAAAAATCAAGAATTCCCTTTTAATATTCTTATGGTTTATATTTCTGCCGACTAATTTGTTTTAATTATAGGATTTTTAAAAATTTTTTGGGGATTTTTAAAAACTGATTATGTATACTTTAATTTCTTTCATTTTATAGTAATTTAAGTATTTATATTTCAATTATATCATCGTCACTGGCACAACAGCCCCAAGCACAGTTTCTCCGTTGCCTACTGGCAGGTTTCGAGACAGGGATGTTTTCTTTTTACGGAGTGGAGTTGTTAGCCAAACTCTGTACAATCATATTAGACAGGGACCTATGGTTTAAAGTGGATTCCGAAACAAATACGAACATCCATGAATCGCCAAGACTCGAACGTGAAACCCGTTGCATCGAGGGCAAGGCACTAGGCCATCCAGGTCCATGCCAATAACAGAAATTGATAAAATTAGAAATGTTTCTTCTTAAAATGCAAAACAATTTTAAATAATAAATTTACAATGTTATTCAAAATGAAATTTTGCTTAAGAATTTTAACAAAAACTACTTGAGTAACTTAAATGGAAAGTGTTTTTCTAATAGTTTTTTTTATTATAATGCTTCTTACCTTCATAATGTTTTAGACCATTTGGCAAACATCTTCTATACTCAAAAAGTAATCATCACTTTAATCAATATTTATTGTAGTATGGTACATGCTAACTTAGATGACGCAGATCACAGTCGAAAAAAAACAACAGCAAGAAACAGCGATATTTAACACCACAGAAAAGAAAATCGACAGCCTATTTAACACATCTAAATTTATCCGACATTTTTCCAGGCTAAGATTTACATTGATTTATTCATGTGCCTTTTCAAGCAGAACCGTAAGCAGACTGCCTTACAAATTCTTAAAATAAGTCCTTTTGTGATTCGTTTGGTCTATGAAGGAATTTGTATTAAAAGGATATAAATACCTTTTCACTAACTCGATTTAGGATTTAAGAATCTGTGTCTATGTAAATAAAGTAAATGAGGAATTTTGATTTACGAAGAGAAATCAGATTCTTAAATCCTTTCGGTTTTCTTCAAGTAGCTTATAAGTTCGGATTATATACTAATAAAATTCTTCCTTTACTTTTTAATACAAGAGTACTTTCATTCAAGTCGATTTATTTTTATATGTTTGTCCATAATGTCATAAATACATGGAGGGATACATACATGGATATTAAAACCCTTTAAATAATTAATACTTATTTAAAACAATTTTATTTGCATGATTTTTTGAATTTTGTGTTTCATCATAATCAATTGCAAAAGTATATATTATTGTTTATAAAATATTTTAACATATAATTATTAGAATTATAATTAATTATTTCAGTTTAGAAATAATTTTTGATTATTATTGAATCTGGTTTATCAAAGGATATTAATTCATTTTAAAATTAAATCATTCATAGCTTATAGAATCTTTTCATATAATACAGTGCATTGAAATAACAAAGTAAATTACAACTAATTATGTTTTATTTTAAAAACATAAATCTGTTTATGAATGGAAATGAAAATCATCACTATTGATTATGTGCATTCATTAACTATAAAAGAAATAACTATTGTAACTAACTATAACTGAATTGTCCACTAAAAACCTTATTTTGGAAAAATATGGATTCCATTCGAAAAATGTCCCACTGAATCAATAACTAATTAAATCTAATTTGTAAGCATTTGTTGTGTCTAAAAGTTAATTAATTCGAATATGAAAACCACATCTGGTTTCACAGAAAAAATAATACATAATTAGTTATGTGAGAAAGGTTAACGATTAACAGAAACCTTTTAGAAAAATATTTTTAAAAATCACACTTTGGAAATTCAATAACCTTTCTAAAGGGAAAATACATTACCAATAGATCTTCCTAAAATTTATCAAACAAAGAAGAACTGGAAGTTAATTAATGAAGAATATTTTCAATCTAGTAAGTTTTCTATAAATATCCTTCTATGCAAAACTTTTTGCAAGTTTAGACTGAGTTAGTATTCATCCAAAATGCATAAAATATTTTTATATTGTTATTTTTACTTTCCTTTCAATAGCTTTTTATAGCCTTCTGCTGTAAAACAGTGGCTGTATAAACTTAGGGTTTCTTTCATAAAACTTATTTATTTTGGATAATAATGAAGCAAGCATATGTGGAGAATGTACTTTCTTATAAACTTTACCGCAACTCCTAGATTTCGTAACGAATACCTTCGAATTTATTAAATCTTTTCTACCCTCAAGTAAAAGCTTTTGGAGTTAGATGTGCACTAACTAAAACACTTTCATCTAAAACAGTCGGGAAGTTAACGTCAATATTTGAAATGCAGAAAGGAACACGCATTTGCATTCTGTTGGTCGCTCGCTCTTCTAAAAGATATAAGCTTTAACCTTTTAAAAGTTCTAAATTATGCAAAATATTTCGTAAAATGCATTTCGTTTCTCTGCTTACATACTAACACTTTTATGAGACTTTCGACTGAATAACACATGAATTAAATATAATATTGTTGCAGTATGTTATGTATTTTGTTTTCAAGGTAAATTCATGTATTATTCAATTTTAGATGGCAATTAAAACTATTTTTAAAAGATAAATATAACACTTTCACTATGAAACGTTTAAAATAGGAAATGTATTTATACTTTTATTAAATTTATAAATAAATAATACAACTGATTATTAAATAAGTTTATTTAAATAATGGTTAAACATCGAATAAAAATTTAATATATACACAAATTTGCAATGCTATTAAATTACAGTTTTAAGTTTAAGACTTTTTAAAAATAAGAATTTAAAAATTTAAAATTTAGTTTAAAAATCGCTTAAAAATTAAAAAAAATTTAAAATAAATTGATAAATCGTTTAAAATTTAAATTCTTTAATTAAAAAATACATCTTTTAAAAAAATTTGTTTAAAATTTTCTTAAATATAAAATACACAAAAGAATTTTTCCTTTTTACTTAATAATGTTTTGATTTAGATAAAGCATTGATTTACAAACATAACAGAAATATTTAGTGTAAATTAAAAAAACAAATAATATTTTTAAAAAATTATTAATATCTTCGTATTAAAAATAACGTTAGCTAACTGTATGTCATTATTTGAAATTAGGATTTAATTTTGACGGACATAAATTTATTAAATTTTAAATAAATATTTATTCACAAAGTTCTTTAATTAATTAGAATTGTTAGCAAACGTGAAATGTGATCTATTATTGGTAACTTAAAATTGAAAATTCTTTTAATTTAATTTTTAGTTTTTTCTAATTCTAAATTGTATTTTGACAATAGAAAATAATTGATGTAGTATTTAGAATTACATAGCATATTATTAATTGCTATTTCTAAATTTTAAATTATTTTAGAAATAAAGGCTTCTTTGCTCTTTTCATAATTTTGCTTATTTTAATACATTCTTTTGAATAAGAATAGCAACAGTGAACATTTAAATGTTTGCAAAACCCAAAAGCACACTAACTGATTTAGGCTAACATAATTTAATATTATTATCACTGACATAACACAGATTTTACGTATGATATTTTTTTAAAAGTATTTTTTACTGTCTCACTTCAATAACTTTAAAGTTCCTTATCGTCTGCATTTTTAATGAGATGCACATCTAGTCGTTCTCTGAATCCTCTGTTTACATAACTCTGATTTATAGATGGTGCATTTTGGTTGTGGAAAGACAGCCTTTTGTGAACTTACCTACATTCTAGCCTGTGCCGATGGCGAAGTTCTATTTTCAGTTTGGACTGGAATGTTATGAAAGTCGCTAAACTAGCCATCAGTCTTAAATGGTGTGACCCGTTAACGTCCTTTATTCGCCTAACCAAAGTGGTTTGCACATTTTTGTGGGAAGATTTCTTAAGGTTAAGCATTTTTGTTTGCCTTCTGTTCTCCTTTGTGTTTTAAAGTAATCGTGAAGGATTAAAAAAACATCCATGTAAGAAATTATGTGAAATTTGCTTTCCCTTGATGGTAAACAAAATATGTATATTGAGGATATTTTTTTAATGATCATTTCGATGAAGATTTATTATATTAGATGGAGGCTTTTTTTTGTGATGTAGTTATGATTCTGCACTTTTGACCATGAACTTGTTGATCATTTTACAAGGGGTAACATCATTTAGGTTGGGCTATTGGACTACATTCTTCTCAGACGTAGGGATTTCCAAAAGGAATTTCTAAAGCAATTGTATCAGTTTATAAGGGAAAATCACAAACCAAACACTCTGAGTGTCAATCGACAACAATATTATTATTATTATTATTCATGCATTTATTTTTATTTTTTTATAAAAGTGATTATAGATGATATCATGATTAGGGATCGAATCTTTTCCCTTTCGTATACAGTACAGGGCGCAATACCAACAATCCCAAATTAGAATTTTGTGCAAAATTATTAAAAATTAAGTTTAGTTACAGCTACTATTTAGTGATTGAATGTGTTTGTATAAATAGTTTAATGAATTAAATTGTAAATTATGTTTTTGTTTAATATAAATAATTTAACTCTGAAAGATGTGCATAAGTATTTAAAGTATTGAAGTATTTAAAATATTCTATTAATTGTCAATTAACAAATGAGAGATAAACTTATATTACTTTTTAATTGGAATATTGCAATTAATTCTATTCTCTGTTGCTTTTATCATTGATTTATTTCCACGGAAATATATCATTGCTTAGAACAACTAATCTTTTAATTGTCACTGGCTAATTATTTGCTGTTCAGTTAATTATGTCAGGCTAATTATTTCAGTTAATTTCTTCACTGAATTACATTCGAATTGTTTTCGTAAATCAACATATTTATAACATGAAATTTTTTCTGAATAATTACAAAAAAGTTTTTCTTTTTTTATTAGAAATAATTACTGTAGTGTTTTTGAAGTTTTATCTAATAATTTACAAAAGGAAAATTCAATTAATATATTTTCAAATGATTTATATCTTATACATAATAACAAAAATTTTATTATTATTAATTTATAATATTATATTCTTTTTAAACCTATTTTTTTAATTTAAGCACATGTTGAGATTTTGTAGTCAGATTGAAATTTTTAAAAAATGCTTGTTTATGTACTATTTCGGTTTCAACTATCATCTTCAGCATAAAACTGAAATTAGTTTGCGCAATCATGCTTATTAACTATTCATGCTTGAAAAGTTTCATTTCACTTATTTTTCATTTGTTAACGCATTAAAAATTTTTTTGATAACAAGTGAGTCACGCATGATTGGTTAAAACTGGATGTTTACGTAGCGAATAAACCTGGCATTAAACAAAATGTCCTGATTTACTAACAAAGACATTTTTTTCTGGTGAAAGGAATGTAGTATCACATACGATTTATCAGTTGTATTAAAAAACATTTATTAAGTTTCTGGATTTTGGGATTCGAAAAGTTTCTGTAAGAATCATGTCGATTTCATGTTACGGTTATAAAAGTGTAGTTGGTTTCAGAAATCCTTCTTTGATCATGGAACCAGTCTCTTTTAGTAATATGTAACAATTGTGAGATATGTAAAACTGTCTCTGAGAGGTACAACACTTACAAATTCATTTCTACTACATTTATTCTATTCATTTCTATTCTACATTACTACATTCTGGTTAAACAATCATTGGGTTAATTTCTCTTCCTCTTATACTTCGTCAGGTAAGGCTGTTGGAAAGGATAAACTAGGAACGACTGTATGTTTTAACTTCTGTTATATATATATATATATATAACATCATATAATGGGGTTTTTATAATATTTGTGTTCTAAACAAAAATATTTTAAAAATCGATAGGAATACATTTCGCTTCTTCATAGATAACTTGTACAGGTTTCAAAATATTATAACATTTATTGCCATAACATTAGCAGTAAATGTTATAGTATAAGTAATAGTAGTAAATGTAATTAATAGTAAATATAATCATATAGTAAATGTATAGTTTTGCCTTTATCAAAATTAAAATCATTGGTTTCTAATAATCTTAAAATAAATAATGTTTATTTCTTAACAAATAAACAAAAACATTATACTTAATTTTTGGATAAAGCATTTTTAATAAAGCTACATTAATTTTTCTATCTTTATAAATAGCATCATTAATTTTACAGAAACAATTTTCCAAAAAAATATATATATATAAAAAAAATAAATAAAAATTGCCATCGTTTGTTTCTAAGAAAATTTAAATGTCTCTGTCTCTGTTTCAATGTTTTCTCATAATGTTCCTACAAATGTATATCTCTTTTGGTTTAAATGGATATAAAAAACAAAAATAACTTTATTTATATTCGTCTAAAACGGAAATATAGCTTTATTTATCACTACTCGATATTTCTGACCATCGTACAAGAGTATCTAAAATCGGAATGCAAAATAAGATCTTGTTCATGAATAATTTATCATTATTGTCAAGTTAGGACTTCAGCGCTATCATCTATTTTTGCGATAAATCTTCACAGATAAATCTCTGTGTACGACAATCGCTGCATTGTTGAATAGTAAATGCATTCATTGAAGATCTGTCAAGATTTAATCAACTTTGAAACGCTCGAAAACTGAATTTGTGACCTTGAATCCAGAAGTTCAATTCCAAAGTTATTCTTATCTAAAAATGAATTTTAAATTTGATTTGGAGAGATAAATTAAAAATTAGCGGAAGTCATGAATTTATTGTGATATATTTTATGCTTAAAAACTTGACAATACATTGCAGCAAAAAGATCATAATAACTAGCTGAAAGAGTGACAACAACAATATTTTTATTGGTTTTGATATACTTGCAGTTTTCAAATGCCCTGTATAATAAAAGTGTAGCGAAAAATTAATTGACACGCAAATAATTATTTCTTAAAACATAAAAATGTTGAAAACTGTGTAGAACTAATTGCTGAGGATCTACGTACACAGAGTAAAATTAAATATATTTATTTATTTAAGCTAATTTTTTTTAATCTGAGAGCTGTCTCTTCTATAATGGCAAATAATAATTCTAATTTTCAAAAGACTAAACCATAATTAAATTCTACAATAAGCAGTTATATTCTACATAAGCAATAACTATACCATCTGAGGATCGCGGCAAATTTTTCGAATGGGGGCCCTCAATGCAAAGTATCTTTGTACTTAAATGTACTTTCTTTTTAATAAAGTACTAACTAAAATATGTATTATTTTTTTGGTTGATACTAAGAAATTTAAATTTAAAAGTGATATCGGATTAAAATTACCAATATTTATTTAGTAAAAATTTATTGATTAAAATTTAAATTTTCGACCTTTCTAATTAATAAAAGTGTCAATGACAGCATCAAAATTAAAGTTTCGGGTCATGGAATGTTCAATAAATAAAACAGCCAAATTGCGTAATCTGTCTTGTCCCAATGATTTCCTTAAGTAGGTGTTTTTATCAATGTCCAATATAATAATAAATGTCAAGCCTTTCCTTACACTCTTCTTGGGCCGGGCCCGTGGTAATTTTCCTATCTTGTCACCCTATTGTTACACCTTTGACAATAAGTATAAAAAGAACTGCAAAGGATTTTATAAATTTCATAGATTAAATTCAAAATGAACTTGAAAAAAACTATAAAATTTCACTATTTCAAAATTTTCAAACATTTCCTGCACATGCAAATCTCTTTTAAATAAATACAGAATAGATATTCAATTTTATAATTACCTTTTTTTCTTAAAAAAAAAAAAAAAAGAATGATTATTTTACAATCGATATCTTCAAGCAAAAAGGAATGAAAATGATTGAAATATTAATGGTTTATGAAGACAAATACTAATGATTTATTTATTATTTCTATGAACGAAAACTTTTTTTTTCAGTTTTTTAAAATTAAAATTTAAGCGAATGTATTGGAAGTATTGAAATGAAGTCTTATTCTGACATTTTGGAAATCTACCAAAAAAAAAAACGAGGAAGAGATATTCTGCAGATTTCGACCTTTTGTGAGGACGCTTGGGAAGATGGCCTTGAGGATCGCGAAGGCTGCCTAATTATCAAACCCACATAGGAGCTGTCATTACTTCAAGTTCCGTTACAAAAAAATAATAAAGCAAAACGGGTTTTTCACGATTTTTACAGTTATAATATTTATTCCTTTTTTATTGATGCTTATTAATGCGATTTTTAATTTCCTTTCCTTTTGGAATGTACCATTTTAAAAACAATTTAAAAATTATTTATTCTTTCATGTTGTGGTATTTAATGATGTATGACTTCATTGCAATGGGCATCAGATTTCTTTCATATGAAAGTTTGAAAGAGGATAAATGTTTAACTTTAAATTGAGGAAATATTTTATATTTTCAACGTTTATATTTAAAAAGGGTCAATACCCTATTAACATTAATAATATATATTTAAAAATTAATCCCATTTAATTGAACAACAAATTATTTAATAAATATATCTAATAAACACTTTTCATATAACAGATCACAAAAAGTTATAATAAAAAAAAAATAGTCTGAACTAATTGGAAAAAAAGTGGATTTGACAACTTGTGAAATTTGTTATCAGAAAAGCATCAGTCAAATAAATGTTTTTCCATTGCATATTAATGAAATATATCTTCAAAATGTTCTTTTACTCAAAATTTTTGACCAATATCTACTTATTTTTCTCTATAGTGAGGTCTTTTTTAAAGCAATTTTAATTAATTACATTTCAGTATATTTTTGTATTTGCATAGTTGGTAATTTGGGCAATTACATATATTTCAAGTTTGCATGTTTTTCTGTCCTTTGTCAATATTCTAATTTATTGTTAATTATTCAAATACTGCTTAATGGATTTTTTGTAAATCACAAGTACGTCTTTTATAACCATTATTATTAAATTATACAATTTTTCCTCTTAATAAATTACATTAAATAAACATTCTTACTTCAAAGAACATTCTTCATTCTTCTCAACACTAAGAAATTATTTGTAACACAAGGTTTTTATGTCTTACACTATTTTGAAGTTCCCTTGCTTTAACTAATAGCTTTTAGTAATTTAAAATGTAAAATTAAAAAAAAATAGCAAACATAAAAAAGTACAATTTGCAGTGCTATCAAAATACTTGTGTTTCAATATTACAAAATATTAATCCATTTTAACAGAAGTTTTCCAGTAAAAATATCATAATAGATATTAACTTGACATAATTTGCAAGGAATGAAATTAATTATCACTAAAATTTGAGATTGATATAATAAATATTTGATTTTTTAAATGCTTTTAAAATAGATAATAAGATAAAAATTGAAACTTTTTGAAATAATTCTAGCCTGGGAATAGTCTTAATTACATTCGTCTGGATGTCCTTTTCATAAACAAACGGCACAATGTTTGTTTTTATAATTTCTTCTATCTTAACTTGTTTATAAAAAAGATACCAATGTTGACACAATGGAAAAAGTGGCATACGTATATTTTTTCACCATTTCCTTCTCATTACAAAAAGTAATGCATTACAAATCATTAAGAAACAATAAAGTTGTTTACCAATCCTTATTTGCAAAAAGTATCCATGAATAAACGCATCATAAACAACGGTAGTGCGACTCATATCTGCCAAGGTCTGAAACAATTTAAATCGTGCACTTAATACAAAAAGACCTGCCGTATCTACTGCAGACAACTTTTCTTCTAGAAGTGTTATAGTTGTTTTAGTCGAATAATAGAAACGCTAGTTAAGATGACCTTGAGATCATGATAAAAAACTAGGTGAAACACCTTCCATGCATTTGACCTTGAGTCTATGGTATGTAAGTTAAGATGCATTATATGGGTTTCGCAAACGGCGTGGCATGTGGTCCACTTTTAGAATTGTTTCTGTGCAACGCACACTATTTTGAAGAATAAACAGACTGTCGAAATAGTATTTATTGCTTTTCAGTTAGAACATCTTAGCTTTTGTTCAAAATATATTTCTGAAGCAGCTTTTTAACGAAACTAATTCACATCTAATTAGACAAGAACTATTTCAATGGTAATAATTATTATATTCTGTTTTAAACATGTAATATTCTTTATATAATATGTAATATTAAACATTGAAAAAAATGTGCTAAACATTGTGGTTATTAATTTTGAGTTTGTATCAATGCAAAGTATGAAGATACTTTGTATATGTAGCTTGTTTTAGAGGTAATTTAACTTGAAATTATTGTTAGATAAGGTATAACTGTTGTTATCAAATATTTTTATTCAACTCTCTCGTACAAAAATCTATTTGTTAAGTATATTTGCCAATATTATAATATATACATCATCATTCTACGATAATTTTCTTTTCATTAAGAAAAATACTACGACAAATAAAGGTATTAATATAAATAAAAATAAAGAAAAATGATAATATAGGATCACATGCATCGAATGCATTCTCATATGCATCGAAGAATTTTCATAATTCAATAACAAAATCGTTGTAAAATAAAAAAACTGGCTCATTACATATGGATCATAATTAGAAGACATCATGTTTCATCTTTATAAGAAACTCGAAGGATTTATACTACATCAGTTTTGTAGTCATATATATACAATTTATTTATATTTTTTATACACAATTTTCTACTACAAAAACTTTTTCTGAAGTTTGATTTGAAATTATTTTAAGTATACATACGCGTGTGTGTGTATGTGTATAAGGTGTAAAATACTGTTATGAAATAAGCTTAAAATAAATTGAAATAAAACATTGTTTTATTATCTATTTTAAAATAAATATAAAACACGACATTTTTATTTTGTTCATTATAATGAATAAAGAATTATTATATTATATTTTGGCTTATTGTGAAGCATTGTTTGAGAAAGAGAAGGGGGACACACTTTAATTAACTCGGTTATCTTTAAATTTGAATTTGAATAAAAATATAATCTATTGAATGTATCTCCATTGATTAAAAGCAGGCAAATTCAAAGAAAAAAATGTCAGAAGAATACATTTTCTCAGTTGACTGTCTGAACTAAGACCTTTGGTTCCATTTTATTTATCCCGATGGCGAAATGTATTTTTTTATCCTGTGTCAAGAAGTACAGAGCAACGATTGCTTTTAGGTATAACATTCCACCTGAACCACAACCTCGGCTATGTCTGGCCTAGTTTTGAACTTGATTCGTCGACATTTTCTCATCAAGAATTAAAAGATCGCTATACAGCAAATCTATGAGCCCATAAAATGGCTTCATTGGTTATTGTACTCATTAAATTATATTTTATCGATCATCAGAAATTTCGTTTTACATTGTTAAACTGCATTATATCTCTGCAATGATTTATTGCCATGAAATTCACGGTTCATTTGAAAGCTAATCGAATCATGCTTCTGTTATCACTGATATAAAATTTAATGCATTATAATTAGGAAGATCGAAAATAATGCATATGTAATCGACAAACGCTTAAAGTGAAGTCGTGTTTTGAATTATAATGTTTCCAAAAGGTTACATGCGAAAATGCTACGAGTACAGTCTTAAATATACTTTAAATTCAAATTTATTATTGTTAAATAACATCAAGTTTACAGTGAAATTTGTTTATACTATAAAAATTTCTTTCCATTTATTTCAAATTTAAAGTGATTTAATAAAAAAATATATAAATACTTTAATGTCTTTTCAGATTAAACTGTTATATATGTTTTACACTTTACGTTTTCATTTAAATTTAAAAAATAATTTCATTAATCTTATAATACGATTGTATGAATTACTTTTTTGTTAGCATTTGTTTTAAATTAGGAATAATTAGTTGAGAAAATGTCAATTATTTTCAATTAAATTCAGCAAATTCCTTTAAGGAAACGCTTAGCATCAAAAATTTAATGTTTGGTTTTATTCAGAAAAAAATTCATGGTCATTTAAAAACAAAATAATATATGACTCAACGACTAAAAATTTATAAATAAATGCTGTCATGCTGAATTATAAACAATTTATATTTTAAAAGAGCTTATCTAAAATTTTGATTTAAAATTATTTTATATTTTATTTTATAAATACATTAAAAAATAAAGTAAAAAAAAGTATTTAAAAAAAGACTTTTCAAACATAATTTGAAAAATGTAAAATTTAAATTTTCCAATTTTTAAAATTTATATTCATAGAAGACTTTAGCATTTAGCTTTTAAGGATTGTTCAATAACAGTTACACATTGCACTGTTATTGAAACGCAAGATTATTTTCATCTAAAATTAAAATCTATGCAGGCCACGAAAAGCTTTACATATAATCCTCTTTCTCCCAATAATTGTCGCTAGTAAACAACCCACGAGTGGCATTTAAAGTAGGAATCCCAATTTTAGATTTTCGGATAATCAATGCAGGGCTCCATTCAAGCCTTTGTTCTTATGGTTCCAAATCATCGACTGCACAATTAGTTCCTTGTCTTTGAGATATTGCCATGTCCAATTAAGGTTTGCCATATAATCGCATGCTGTATCGGACTGATTAAGATCCATTTTTAATATTCATGGTGGTTCTATCTCTGTTGTTATTGGTTTCTAAAAAATGCAATCATGGTGCACCAAGAATCATTTTGGTTAACAAGTTTGTTAATAATCATTGTTTTTAGGTTTCACTAAAGTATATTTAAAAATGGTAGCCTTATTTTGTGGAATAATTTTTTTTTCATAGAAAAAAGTTTTTTTTTTTTCGATTTAAGATTTAACTTATTGCTAGAATACATTTAAACATTACATTAAGTATTATTTATTAGAGAATGCTTTAGAAAATTGTCGTTAAGGTAGTAAAATAGTTATTTTTATGAACGCACACACACACACACACACACACACACACACACACATACATATACATATATATATATATATATATATATATAGAGAGAGAGAGAGAGAACTATTTTCATTGACATATCAATTTATTCAGTTGCCAAATCTGTAAATTCAATTATTCAGTTATATTTATACTGCCATTATTATTTCAATTAGAAAATCAATAACGTAACTGTTCATTATCTTATCAGAAGTCAAATATAAGAAAAAAATTATTTTGATAGGCCAATTGTTCATACTATCCATACTATACTGGTATCCATATATACTGATTGAAAATTATTATTGTTCATTGTTTGTTAAAAACAACAAAGCAATCCAGTATTAAACTAATTTTTATATTTATAGTTCTTTTCATAGATTTTTTTATTAAATTATTTAAATTACATTTATTTTTAAAAATTAAATTTTATTTTCATTCTTATTTTTTATTTATTAAAGTCTTTATAATTGTACTTCAAAAGACCCCCAAGGAGCCAGCAACTATAGAGTTGGCAGTGAGGAAAACGATTAACAAGGATAAAATTAAATCTTTGGAGTTTAATATACAACATATTAACTCGAAAACCTTTGGAGAATTTACAAATAATGAACTAAAAACATGACCATTTATATACTGAACATGACCGGCAGTATTCGCTATATCCATTTTGTATAATAAAACCATCAAACATTCACAAAAACAATGAAGTGCTTCACATTGAGACCTCTAAAAAATTGTTTAAGATTCGAAGAGTGAATAAGCAAAGAAACTGAAAATCTTTAGACTTACCCAAATATCTAAAGGTTGAAAGCCAAGAACAGCATTGGCAGATCAGAAAAGAATACAGAAATTTATTCAAAATACACAAAAACATAGTATGAAACAAGCTGAACTGAAACTACGTAAAAATGAAAGAAATTAGTAAAACATAAAAGAAATATTGGTAGAAAACCCCAAATGAAATTAATTGTAACACCCTGAGGATAACTTTGTCTAAGAATACATAAACTCAGTATTTTATAAATCTTGTTATTTCTAGTCACTAGAGAACTGTATCAAAGTCAAACACACACACACACACACATATAATATGAAGTTAAAATAAATTGTAAAAAAACCCTCGTTAACAGTTAAACAATAAGAATTACAGTCTTAACTTAAACTTTAAATCTTAATTTACTGTTAAATTAAAAATTTTAATTAAACAAATATTTCAAATATTATATATTTGTTACTTTACATTTGATAGAAAACTTGAATGAAAAAGTAATATATATTACTCCATTTCTTAAATAAAAATCAGAAAAGATGTTTTCTTCTTTACAAGATTTTTCCAAAAATATGAAAAGGAATATAATAGTGGTCACTTATATTGAATGCACTGGATCGATGCATGCATTCAATGCCCCATTTTAAGCGCACCATTTAACTATGTCACCATAAAAGAGTTTAAGCTATGAAAGACATAAATTTTAAATAAAAATTTCTATAAAACCAAAAGATAATGCCCCTCTCGAATGAGCATTACCGGAAGGGCAAATGCTCTCCTGACTTATCCAGTTCAGATATGCATGGATAAAAGCAAAAGTGAAAGCAGAACTAACAGGAGTCAATAAGATATTCAAATTCCCACGAAACAATCACCGCTCGGCAAAGAAAATCGTATAATAGCCGATAAGATGCCTTTATCCTGTATTCTTCGGAAACACCAATGGGAAAGTCTCGTCTTCAAATGATGGACATCAACATAAAAACACCATTCGGAGGCAATTTTCCAGGTCGTTGCAGGAACACAATCGAAACCTTTGATATTGATCTCCAAATTGAAGTTTCTCCTTTTAATGGTCACCCAAAGATATTCGTTATTTTTTTTTCAGTTATAACATAAAGCCCGAGCCTTAACCTGCGTTGTATTCACAAAAGATTAATGAATCGTTCGTTTTCTGCATCAAAAGCTAATGTGTTTAAGAAATGCTTTCTTTTATGTAAAATCTTACTTATTATGCATCATATTTATTTAATAGATTATTATTTTCTTTGTATTTATCTTTGCATGGATTTGGAATGCTATAAATTTTTTATAATTTCATATTTTATTGAACTAAATATTATGCTTTCCTGGATTAATTTTATTACTTGAAATAACAAAAAATAGAAGAAAAAAAAAAAAAACACTCGCAACAACGACTTAATATTAAGCAAAGTATTTTTGTGAATAATTTTAGGTGCTTATGATATTTGTAAGCAATTTCAATATTTTATAATTACGTTCATTAAGTAAATTAATAATTTATAATTAAACTTTTAACGTCATCCAAAACAAAAAAAAAATTAGAATTGACCATTACATTAAAAAGCATAAAGAAAAAAAAAAAAAAATTCTTTCACGAATTTCAATTTATCATGTGGGAAACATACTTTGTTGGACGAATATACATGGAAGTATACCAATGTTTAATAGCCCAATGAATTTATGAGATAATTGGTCAGCAGATTACAAGAACAGGAGTTCTGAACTTATTGTACTGCTAATTTATTTGGTAGTTTTTACCGTTGAGGTTTTCGCCAAGTCCCCTTAAACAAACAAAATGACCACTAAGGTTACAAAATACTGCGATTTTGGGGCTTCCATTTGGTGAGCAAAAAGACTCGGCGAAATTGGAACTCTAATGTGCGGAATAGCCACAAAAACCATTAAATTCAATAGCTATAGAGAATATAACAAAATGTAATAACTCAGAAATGAAGAAAATTATTCAAATACTACTACAGGTAGCTCTTCCAAATTTTGATAGAGAAGTATGTCTGTTAAGTGATGATTAAATTAACTTTTATAAATATAAACTCAACCTTAGCCACTATTTTGAAGATTTTGAAACAATAATCTGTTTATATTTTGAAAGCCATGCAATTCAAAATGAACTACAGAGCACGTGACTTGATATGGGTCAATCGTTATATTTAACAACACATATATCAAGGCAGCGAAAATCAGCGTTTATTTGAAAATTTTTTTAAATGAAAGTTTCTCTTGTTGCGCGAGGAGATTAATCTGTTTTAAATAATATTGTATAGGCTTACTTATTTTTTTATATAAATTCACTTTTCGGAAACGCCACGGACCTCTAACAAGACAGTATCATGTTCACACATGATAAAAAAAAAAACATTAGAAAAAATCGTAATAAGAATTGGTTGTGATAATTAATTAAAATAATTTCATAGAAGTACAACCCCTATTTAAAACAATTTAAAAATACTCTACCTTTAATAAGTGCATATATGGTTATCATATTTATTTTTTTTCAATACATAGCTTATACAGAAAAGCAAAAGGAAAATTAATTATAAAATTTAAAAAACCTATTACATAAAGGATGTCAAGTACAACAATTTGTTTAAAATTTGTATTTTTCTTCCATTTCAATAAAATTAATTAGTTAATTAAAATTGTTTAATTTTTTTATTATCTAATTTTTATTTATTTATTTATTTTTTTGTTCTTCAAAAAGAACTGAATTTATATGTTGATAACTGTTTATTTTGATTTGTGGGCAATTACTCTCGTTTGGATTTTGATGAGAACAATTACAGTATAATATGAATTTTAAAAGAAATTTGAAAGAATGTTATTAATAAAGACTTTTTAATTCATTTAGTAGATTTAGCAAAATGTATTCCTCATTTTAAAATAAACTTCAAAAAATAATCTTTAACTATACATTATTTTATTCAGGATCACTAATTGATATATTTAAGTATAAATACATTTAAAAAGATTAATTATATTTTTAATTCATTATCAGGTTTTTTAAGGATCCTTGTAGTATTTTTACCATTCTATCCTTTTTATTTCATTTAATTTTATTTATTTCAAAAAATTTCATTCAATTTGTAAAGATTACAATACATTTATAAAGATTTATCATTCTTTTAAATAAACTTTTTTTTTTAATCAAAGTCATAATTACTATATTATTTTTTATGTTAACTTTTAAATGGAAAAATATTACTTTTCTCTTAAAATTATAATTTTTTACAGTGTTTTGTTTTTTAAAAATAATTTAAATGAATAACATTGCAAAAATTTGTATTTCCTCAAACTAAAATCTATTAATTTTAAGTGATTTTGGCAAAAATAAGAGCTTTTATTACTTAAACCGAAACTTCTTTAATAGATAGTTGGATAAGATTCATTTAGTTTTTACATCTTTCTAAGTATTTTATGCTCCGAAAATTTTATTCTTTAAAATTTGTATTTTTCTTTATTGTAAAATTATAATTTTAAATTTAAATTTTAAGAAAAATAGTTATTTCCCATAAAATTCTTTGTCCTCATAAAGTATATAAAAAACTAAAATACATAAATTATTTAAAATTTTTTTCTGGATTATTCCTTCTCATTATTTTCGTTCATGTTACTCTTCACACTACATAATATTAATAACTGATAATAAATAATATAACTGATATATTTTGTTTTATAAATTTTATAACTCTGGTTTTTATCGTTCATTCAAATCATAATGAATGAATTTTAATATGTATAATTTCATAAGATAGATATTTAATAATAATTGAAAGGAATAGTGATAATACAAATTCGTTTCAAATCTATTAATTAAAGATATATCTTTCAAATCAATTGTTTAATTGGATATTTAATTAGAAACTTCATACTATTTAAAAATAGCATTATACTTTTTGACTAAACATCTAATAATAAAAATTAATCTTTTTCTTAAACATTTTTGTTATTATGCATTCAAAAATAAAAATGTTTGCATGTTATTAAATGTTTTGAAAGAACACTGTAATTTATTGCATTCAATCATTAAAACTGTCAGAAAGCGCAATTAACGAAATCAAAAACAATAAAATTGAAGATATTGTTGAACAATATGCATTCAAATGAAACGAAGCAGAAACGAAACCGAAACTACCCAACAAACTAATTGAAGAGAAAGGGTAAATGTCAAACATGTAACAGAAACCGCAAATGAGATACTTTTAATGATTTTCGAGTTATTTTTAACTAGCTAATATTTTCTACCATTTCCTTGTATAACTATGCTTCAATAACATTAGCATTTCATTGTTCTGTATTTAGCACGGAAAGTACGAATTAGTTTCGTTTAAGACTGGAAGCTTAAACTTCAGGAAAAGAACGAAATAAACTTTTAAATTTTTTCACTAGTTCTGATCTAGTTTTTCCTGAAGGTTTTACAAGTTACGAAATGAGCAAGATTTCTGATTGAAGCGGAATTAAATTGATTGATCTCAGTTACTATTTATTTTTTTCCTCATCACGATCTTGTCCCTGGTGCCATGTTAAACGATGAGAGTTCTTAATTTTGATCATTGTTGTTAGTATTTTTGCAATCGTATGGTGAATCTAGATTTTAAAAATACATAAATAACATCGAAAGATAATTACTTTAAAAATACATTTGCATGTATGGTCTACTTTTTAGCATAATTTATAATTTGTTTCGAAATTCTAATAAGTTGAATCATTGTTTTCTGTGAACTTACTTTCAACACTGAATTATTTTTCTTCAAAATTATGATGGGAATGGCTAATTGACTGCGAATACGAATTGCAAAATGTTTGTAACTTATTTTATTTTATTTGCATTTTTTCCCCTTAAATCATTAGCATGATTTTCCACTAAATAATTTATAAAAAATTATGGCTTATAAGACAGTAATAAAATTAAGAAAAGTGAATTGCTGAAATTCACGTTTCATTCACTAATTAATTTTGAAAAATGATTTATATTAAGTACATTATAATGTTAACCTGAACCTGACTGTTAAACCTGAAAATATAAAATTTTCCTTGTTATGCGTTACATTAGAATACTTGAAATAAATAATTTATTAAAATTATGATAAAACAAAACTGACTGTGAATACGATTTGCAAATTTTTATAACAGCTTATATTTTATTTGTGTTTTTCCCTTTAATCATTAGTATTGTTTTCCACTAAAATATTTATTAAAAAAATTATGGTTTATAAGTCAGCAATAAAATTAACAAAAAATAATTGCTGAAATTAATGTTTCATTCACCAATTAATTCTGAAAAACGATTTACATTGAGTGACTGTTAAATCTGAAAATATAAAATTCTTTTTAAAAAATTTTTTTGTTATGTGTTATATTAGAATACGGGAAATATTAAGTAATTTATTTAAAGTCATTGTATCACATGTGTAGAATGATAATATTTAAGATTAGTTTTTTATTTTATTGGAATTTAAATGGAGTAAAATGTTGGAATTATTGTATAAAATTATTCATTATTTTTTCATCATCCCTTTTACAACCCTCAGTTGTCCAGAAATCGTCAGATGCAGAATATATAATATTTTCAGAATTATAGAAATATATATATATATATTTCTATAATTCTGAAAATAATATATACTTAATTGCTTTATTTTAATAACTACGTTTAAATATAATTCTCTTAAATTCAAGAAGTGAAATCGAAACAGTTAGAAAAGTTAGTTGTTACAGTTGTTACTGTTAACAGTTAGTTGTCTGTTTCATAATTATTATTATTCGTAATCACGTATTTATTAATGTTCAAATAATCAAATTATTAAAAATAAAGAGATAATAGCAACAACCTTATTGGTAGTATTTTTAACACAATAAATTGTTTAAATACATTTTTGGTATAATGCTCATGAAAGAATGTTAGTTATTAAGCATTGTTTAAGAATGGTGGCCTCTATCATTTTTAGAAAATTTATCACAGATTTACTTGTGGGTGCAGTTATTGTATTGTTATAGTAGATTCGCTGAGTAGTCACTGCCTACCAGCTTGGGTGTTCCTCGTTAAGCCTAATGCTGACTAAGACTCAAAACTCACTTCAAAGGAACAACAACACTCACGCTTTCCGATGCTGTGTCAGGGTCTATGTCATCAGATATAATCAGCTTTAAAAGCAAATATTCATCCAATAACAAAGGCAAACTCTGAAGCAACCACTTTCTTAAATGTGTTTAAAGCTTTTGTTTGACTTTTAAATAGACTTTTAAACAGTTGACTACAACAGTTTTTTTGAATAAATTGGTGGGCTTTGATGAATAATGATTTCAATAATAAGATTGTAACATTTTTCTCAAAATGCATATTTTTTTAAAAACAATCTTCATAAGACAATAGAAGGCAAAATATTCCTTTTCATGTATCTTCATGTCTTAGGCAAAATATTTTTAAAAGTATTATTAATTTTTACTTATTTACTTTTATTAATAATAAACTTCATCATAAATATTTTATTCGTTTCAAGAATTTCTAAGACATTTAGTAATTATTTTGAGTTATCAAACCACAAACAATTTATTTATTTATAGAAAATGTTAGGTATAAAATGAATAAGTTGTATGCATTTTATGTATTTTACGTTTGATTCAAAAAACTGTAAACAAACAGAAAGAAATCTAAATTAGCTCTAATTTAAAAAAAAAAATATTAAATGCATAAGAAGTATAAAATAGAAACTTTTATTGAGAAGTAAAATTGAAAGACTTTTCAATATACTATCTCATAAAAATAAAAAATATATATTTAACAGAACAAATTACTTATATCCACACACTAATGAGGTTATCAGCGTACAATACATTAATTACAGTTTAATACATTAATTTAATACATTAATTACAGTTTATACATTAATTATGGCTTATAGTAATAATTATATGTCAAGAATACATTTTACCTAAATTAAAAGAGTGAGATATAAGATAGCACCATTGAATGATACCTCTTTTCAATAATTTCTAATTTTTAAAGTGAAATGGACTAAAAGTAATTCTTTTGCATTTCATTTAAACCGGCTTGCCCTAAAGTAAAAAACCCTAACAACCTAAGTAACACCTTAAGGTGTGTTGACAGTAACTTGACATAGAGTTTAGGGCTATTTTCAAACAGCTTAATGATTATTATCTGATCATTATTTAATGGTTGCAATAAAATATTTTTTCAAATTAACAAATAAAATGATTTTCTGATGCAAAAATGTTTTAAAAAGTAATTCGTACAATATTTTCACATTATTTTGTAACAATTCAATTATTTTTGTGTGTTTGTTTTGTATTTCTTTTGTAAATGGTAAAAGTCAAGTTTTCTTGATCAAATCAAGTCAATAAAAGTCAAGTTAATGCGTGTTTAATGAAACAAATATCTTATTTTAATGTTTTAATAACCTATCAAAAGTGTACAATGTTCTTATAAATGCTTAAGTTTTTGTCTAAATGTCTTCTTTTGATTTAAACGAAAATAAGATAAAATAAATTCAGTTTATAAATAAATAAATACATAATTTAAAAAAAAAAAAGATATATCATATTTTGTAATTATATCACCTTTTTTATAATTCTACTTTAAAAAAAGTAAAATAAAGTTAAACTTACTTGAAAATAATCCTTGAAGTTATCTTTCGCCGTTATTTTCAAGTAATATAATAAAAATATTTTCACATAAATTAAAAAGAATTGCAAATATTATCTAAACAATTTATTATACAAATTATTACTATTAATATTATCTAAACTATTACTATTACTTAAACCTGTCTATTGTCACCTTGTAGAAAGCATAAAATTATTTTCCAAGGAAGTGCCCTACTGCTGTTTATCATTTAACACAAAAACCTGACACAAATTTAATTAAAATTCTCTTAGCTTTATACCTTTGATAACCTACATAAAAATTTGTATTTTTCACCATAGATTTAAATTGTATAACTCAGACAACGTATCATTTCTAACGATAAAAAAGACAATGTCACTGTAGAAACCAATAAATGGACCAATCATTGTTGGACACCAGGTTAAAGCCAATATACAAAACAAACACAAAGACAACCGGAAAGGAATGTTTTGTTCAAAAATGTTTATGTATCAGTACGGTTGAAGGTTCATATCTCTTTCCCTCCCTCACGAAATTCAATCAGGCACATCTTCATTGTTGCTCTGGAGATTTTCTTCCTCTGCGATTGAGCAGTTTTTCGAGCAATTATCTCTGGTCAGCAACCAACGCACACTCTTCTCGTGGAGATAACCCGTTTCGGCGTGTGAAATGCGGACTTTTTTTCTTCTTATTTTCTTTTGGGATGGTTAATTCTTTTTCCTAGTTACTACTTTGAGAATTCAACACCCGAGGTTTTCTGTCAAAACCTGTTCCGAATAGCGTTGGATGTCGTATGTAGGTCAGTATGTGCAAAGGGAAGCCTCGGGTGAATCTGTTTGAGATAGTTGCGGGGCTGTTGAAGAGGTTTCATGTAGGCTACGTATTTTCGTGTCCGGCTCTTTTATCGTGTTATTTTCCTTGTTATTTTTTTTTCTTCTTAGCAAGACAGGGTCACATGTGGTATGCAGATGGAGGTAGAAATAAGGAAAAATATACGTTTTAATACTTTGAAGGGAATTAAGAGATTAGAGTGCGTTTCTTCACAAAAAAGATTCATTAATACTTTACTTTTCTAAGGAATTTTTTTAAGATTTCTTTTTCCCTATTTGGGATTAAAGTGATTGTGAAAGGATGTTTTTTATATAAATATTTGTATTGTATTATTATGAAAACGTGGTCAGTTGAAAAGAAAAAAAAAATATTTGAAAAATATTGATTAGTTTGTTTTTTAGAATTCTTTCGATATAATTTTAAAAGGTACCAACTATCTATCAATTATAGCAATGAAGGATTAGTTCTACAAAATCTACTCTTTCAAAATCTTTGTCGATGGAAGTATCATTGTTTTTTTAAATTTAAAATTGAGACATAAATAAATGTAACAAACCTCTAAACCAGTGGTTCTCAAACCATGTTTAAGAATTTTGTGTGACGGTCTCTTCTTTGATGTTTTGTTGATGTAATCATGGTTCTATCAACATATTGGGCATTGATAAAACACATTTTTAATTAAGATAATTGAACACAAGTATAACCAGTCTCTTTTAAGAGAATTTAAGAATAAAAAAAAGAAAAATATATATGACATCAATTACAAATAACACAAAATTTTCACTACATTATCTCTTTGCTGTCCCCTAGAGGTCTGTGGGCTCTAGTTTGAAAACAACTGCTCTAAATAATTAAAATTCTTTTTTTAAGTACAGCATTTCTTTTACGATTTAAAAAAAAAATATGTATGTTATAATTAGTATACGAAAATTAAAATTATTGATTAAAAGGCATTTGCATGTATTTTAAACATATTGATATAAATATTAAACAATTCAAGTAAGAAAAAAATAAATTTGTAATAATCTTTTAAACTCATTATAAGATGTCACTTGAGATACTTTATTTATTTTTTTTATCGAAAAATTGAGAACATTATTTGGTGTACTTGGATTTAATTGTAATTGGATTGGTTGCGATTGTAAAATTCCAGAGAAAGTTTTACGAAAATCACTGGTAACACTGTGTCGTATCTTGACTCAAAATCTCTTAAAAGAAGTAACAATTTTATCAATCGTGACAAACAAGAAGTAGCACATGACGCATTTCAGATTTTCCTCAGACAAAAGATAATACCATCAATAAGTCTACTATATTTTACAGAAATGAAAGCATGAGGGATGTATTAATTGTTTAATCAGCTTTAAAATATAATCCCCCCAAGTGAAAGTTTGTATGGAAAAATTGTAAAAAATTTCCTTTTACTCTCTTCATATGGATTAAAAATAAAAATAATTTCTCGCTGCTTTTATTTTTCTTTGCTACTTCCTTAATCGGATTTATTTGTCTCACTTCATTAGAATCATTTATCGCGATAAAAGCAGACTGATTCCCACATGTTATTTTCTTGTCACGTTTAATGGAATTTAAATCCCTCAGCAAAGAAAGATCCAACTGTCGATGGATATGACAGGTTTAGAAGTCAGATTGTCTCAATGGCATCTGCAGAACCTAAAACAAACAATCTAAAATTAGGAAACTAATACCACGGAAGAGGAGATTTATAAATGGATTATCTTTCATATCGATTATCTTTCATTTCTGCTATATATCATATTTTGCTGTTATTGTAGGAATTAGGAAGAAGTTTTACCGAGACATATATGACGAATATTTCTTATTAATCTTACTTTCTGAGTTGTTATTAAAATGTACAAATACTATTAATATAACTAGAACTGTAGTATTTAATTCAAAAGAAATTTCCTTTATTGATTGTTTGATTGTTGATTGTTCAATAGCATCAATTTTAAAATTCGTCATTTTCCTTAAAAATTAAATATATATATATATATATATATATGATTGATTATATTATTTATATATGATTGATTATAAATGGATTATCTTTCATTTTTGCTATATATCATATTTTGCTGTAGGAATTAGGAAGAAGTTTTACCGAAAGATATATGATGAATATTTATTAATGTTACTTTCTATTAAAATGTACAAATAATATTAATATAACAAGAACTGTAATATTTAATTCCAAAATTAGTTTCCTTTATTGATTGTTTGATTTTCAGTTGATCAATACCTTCAATTTTAAAATTTGTCATTTTCCTTAAAAATGAAAAAAATATAAATACATATAGATGATTGATTATGATATATTGTCAGAATATATCATAATCAATCACATATATCACAGTTGTTATTTTATTTAATAGAATAAAGGAATTGTTTTAAATAAGAATGTTTTTTTCCGGACTGCAGAAAATTTATAAATAAATGGTTTTAGGATTAAGTTTTAATTTAATCAAACTTATTTAATATATATCAATGAACAAGTAATTGTTTTTTTTTATTATTATAATTGTTATTTATATCTTAATATATATCTTATATATATATCTTTACTATATATCTTAAGCACTTACATTTAATACGTACTTATAATAATTTCTTTTCAAGAAAATTGTCAACTGATTTATATTAATAATATATTCTTTATTGAGACGTATGATTTTCCAATTTCCGTATGGGTTTCCAATTTCAAAATTTTATTTTTATTCTCTAACATAATTTTAATGTTATAAGTGAATTAGTGATATAATATTGAAAAACAAAGTAATAATAGTTTAACTTTTTAAATAGCACCTTCATCCTTTATAATATTTTTGATTCACTAAGTATATGTGTTTATAATTAATTTTCAATTCAGTTCCGCTAAATGATTTTTGATACATTGTGGATTGTAAATGATGGTTAACATTATTGTAGAAATGTATTAAAATGATAATTATTTTATTAGATCAAAACTGTTATTATGCATTAAAAACACATTATGTTTCCTAACAATCTGCATCAAGTTTCCTTTTTGTGTAATTTCTAAGATTATTTCAATTTTTATTATTAATATAGTGTTGCATTATATTATCCATTTCCTTCATATATACGTATATAGGTATTATTTAAAAAAGTAAGATAATTTGAAAAATAAATCAAATATATTTTCAATGCTAAATATATTTTTTTTCAGAAAATTTCGAATTTGTTTTAACTGGAAATCAGTATTCTTACAAAAGATAAATATCAACAAGATAATAATATTTCAATTATTTTGTTTACATGTAAAATAATTTTTTACAATAATTTCACGAGGGTTTTAAAAATCTATTTATATCAATATAAAAAAAAATGGTTTTATTTCATAAACCATCTTAAAATACAGAATTATTTAGAAATATTACTTTGACAAACTATTACAAAATAAAACTTCAAACATTATCTTAATACCTTATTTACAGAATTTGAATATTTGATTTTCGTAAAAGATAATATAGCAATACCGATAGTAAAAATTCTATAGGTAAAAAAAAAAAATTAATTATGCAAAATTACATAATAATTATATTTTTCATGGCTTTGATATCAATTTATAAAGAACAAATCTTATAACAATGGAAAGTAAAAAAAAAAGTGAACCAAATGTCATTCAATTGTTGTTGAATATTTTAATAAATATGCAATCAGTTCTTTAAAAACAACTTTAAAATTTCCAATTCTTTTAGTTGTAATGTATGTATTAAATAAGATATTGCATCGAATCTTTCATTTTTTTTTTTTTATTTTATGTATCACCTATTTTATTTTATGTATCTCATTTATTCATTATGTATTTAATTTTTTATTTAATGTATCTCATCGTCATACGATTATCATAGCTTTAAATCAAATTTATAAAGAACAAATCTTATAACAATGGGAATAAAAAAAATGGACCAAATGTCAATCAATTGTTTTTTTTAATATTACAACAAATATGCAATCGGTTCTTTAAAAACAATTTTCAAATTTCCAATTTCAATTTCTTCTAGTTGCAATCTAATCAATATATTATTGTATCGAATCTTAAATTTAATTTTTTTTTTTTATTTTATATATCCAATTTTTTAATAGGTACTAGCAAAGCATGCTAGTATATGTTTTTATATACTGTAATAATACAATAAGGTGTAAAATAAAGTAAAAGTTAAGTACTTTTAAATGTTTTATATTAGTATAAAGGGACATATAAAAAATTTGACAATGGCGTGTTTTTAATAAAAAGGAACATAACCTAATTTTAATACTGTGTGACCTAAAGAAACCGTTTTCCTTATTACATACCTAATCAGTGTAAACTAGTACTTGACATGCAAACTGAAATTCTTCCAGAGATGGTAGTTGTATAATTCTAATTTTCTTCACGTTAAAGAACAAACAGCTGGAATTAAACACAATAAGATGTATGAATTATTAGCATTTGAAATTTTTTTTTCAAGCATAGACAATATTATTTCACAATTTCAAAGTCTCGATATCAAAAAATATGATTATTTTACACCTGTAGAGAAACTCAAATTGAAAATAATATCTATTGTATTAAAATTGAATTTACTATGTTGAAGAATTTCTTTTACAAAAATATAAATTTATCACATTTATTAATTATATGGATTGCCATAAATTTAAAATATACATTAATGCATCACAATTTTTTCAGATAAATATTTATAAAAATATTATTTGAACCTTTATTTAATTATTCAGTTGAATTTAGCCTTTATAATATTTTTTTTTGTTCTACTTTTTTTTTTTAAATTCATTTAATAAGTTAATCAAATTTAACAAAAAGTTATAATACAGCTTTAAAGGAAATCACTTAATAATCTAATTATTGGTTCCATGAATTAAAGACAAATATAATTTTAATATATTTGATATTAATAAAACCATCTTGATATTAATTAGTGTATACTAAAAAATAATTGAAATATTTTATAAATATTTCTGCAATTGGTTGTCATTTGTGAATAAAATGTTTTATATCTCGTACAAAAAAAAAAATTGCAAAAGATTCTTTGCAAAAAAACTAAAATAAGTTCTTGTTTTCTGCTTTTTTTATTTTGTATGAAATAAAAGATTAATTCTAAGATTAAAAGATTTGAATTTTGATCCTGTTGAGATAGTTTATTGTTCACGTATTAGTTTTCTACCTAATTGAAAATAAACTCGAACAGTTTGTGTAATAGTTTATTATCACAGTTATTGAATCTAATAATGACAATGCATTTGTCGTTTTAGCTGTCAATTTGAATAATTAATTTATTCCTAAAAGACATACTATTCTCACTATTTTTAACAATATCTACAACTACTTGACAGAATTGAAAGGAAATTTTTTATTCGTCGTATTTTATTTGATTAAATTTCCATGTCCTTAACTAATTATGAATAATGACTCAAAACATTCATCCTCTTATTTTGCAATCTGTGTTAAAACAAATATAAGATTTGGATTGCTTTCTTTTGTTTTCTGGAGTGAATCAATCATTACCCCAGAAAAAAATCATAAAATAAGTCATCAGTTCCGATGCATTTGGCTTCAGTTTATAATCCGTGAAGTACTGAAGATTTTGGGAATTATTGTGCTGAAGCATCAGAGCTGTCATACAGAAGATGTTTTCATTAATGAAGGAAACTATTCACATAAATTGCCAGTAATTGAATTAATGTGCTCAGAAGGAATCAGCTATTGCATTTTACTATATGAGATATATTACTATATTTTACTATATTGTATTTTATCATATTAGAGTCAAAAAATTACCTGAACAAATTGAATGTCTTTGTTATTTATGTTTTTTTCTGTAGAAAATATACAAATGCTGTTCTAAGCCTCAAAAATAACTGTTGAAAAGCATAGATATCGGTTAGTTGGAAAAAGATCTCACTGTTTTTTTTTTTTTTTTGTGTGTGTTTAAAATATTATTACTCTCTGTATATAATAAAGTCCGCATGCATAAACTTTCTCTATTCTGACGATCTGTGACATTTTTCTTTACAACTAAAATTTTCAAAGTTCTTCTAATTTTCAAATTCACTTACAACTTATATTTATTCTAAATGGCAGTTATTATCGAAAATATTGGTACAAGTAAGCAAAAGATATCTTGGATTAAATTATTATTAATCCAATTACTTGAATGAGATTACTAAAATTTTCAAATTAATGCAAGATCTTAAAGTGATGAAACATTTCTTTAATTCACATACGATCCTGATTAAAATATTTCTAATCACACAATATTAGCTCACAGATTTTGAAGTTACCGCTATGCTGAGAAAAAAATTTGCTAAGAGTCTAAAACTCATAGTAGTCATGCTACTGGATTGAGACTAAGGTGATTTGAAGATTTTAAAATTATTGTAATTACTTTAAATCTATAGCATTTAAATGTTACTAAATCAAATTATTTTTCTAAAAATTAGATTTTTGAATACTTATATGAATCGTTCCATTATAAAATACTTTATTATATGAAATACAAAACTAATTAAAGGGACAATTTCTTATTTATATTTAATATAAACTAAATTTTAGTATTAAGTTAATTTTACATAAATATTTGTAATCATTTATTTTTTCATTAACAACACTATTTTCTGTTCTCTTATATAAATTATATATTTTGTAGATACAATTTTTTTCAGATTTATTTACCATTTTTTTGGTAAAATTTAAAATGCATTATTTTAAGATCTAAAGATTTTAAAATGAATCATAAAATACCAATTAATAAATCAAAAATTTGGAAATATTTTATATTTAATATGATACGAAAGGTTTTAGTTCTTTTATTATGTTTAAATATAATAAAAAAGTTTTTTTTTTTTATTATTTTAATTAAAAATTTTTTTTTATCACAAATGAAGATATTTTTATCTTAGTCAATAAAAAATATTTAAAAATTGCATTAAATATGAGATGGACTCTCCTTTTCTAACAATCATAATATTCATTAAGTTAAATTAACAACCTTTTATTGAAATTAATTGTAGAAGCCACTAGAAAGTTATGCATTAAAGTTTTAGAGGTAGCATTAAAAGCAGTTTTCCTTGAATTCTTCATTGCTTAGATTCCAAAACCCTTTCTCATCAGTAGTTGAAACAAGTGCTAGCCGTTCTCATTCTTCTGAGAATAACCAGCGAAACCGTCTCATGAAACACAAGCCGTAAAACACACCTAGCGTGTGGCGTAAACAAGAGGCCATTTATGAATATCATGAACAAGATCATAAAATAACCATCCAAATGAGAACACAATGCCAGAAAAGAAGCAGCCTAATTGAAACTTCGAAATGAATTTTCTTTTCCTCCTCTGAATGTAGGAAACATCACCACAACAGGGAATCTCACAGTGGTGAGATCTTTTGCTGCTTATTAATAGCAAAAAAAAAAGCAAGTTTTGTTGTCTATAAATAGATGCACTTCCTAGTTGCCAGCTAAGGGTCTTCTTTGTTCTAAAATTGAAACTTTCACTGGTTTTGTTTAGAAGTTCCTCCACACTTGATTCTATTGTTACAAAGTAGCTATTTATTTTCAGATGTTTGATTATAAAGATTGACGTAACAAGTCTATAAAAATTCTTTTAATTAGAAGGATTTTGTTGCCTTTTTTTTTTTTTTTTTTATTTAAAAGGATGATTTTTGTTTAAAAAAAACTTATGAATGGATTCATTGTGTACTTTAGTACTGAGTGGAAAGTAATTCTTCATATATGTGTTAAATTAAACAGCCACTGAATGATTACGCTATTTAACATATGAATGAAGAATTACTTTTAATAAATTTTGACTTTAAACGTTTTGAATTTTAAATAACTTTTAATTACTATTTAGTAGAAGTGTATTTTAAAAAAGGTACAGCAGAAATTTAAAAAATATTATTATTTTATTTTATTCAAAAAAATTTAATAATAAGACTTAAAATTATTGGTTCAGTTATTAATGCTTTCAGTAGTCTATTTTTAATTAAATATTTCCTTCGAATCTATAATAATACTTAACTTGATTTATTTCGTATTTTAAGAAATGGGTTATTGTTATAAGCATTAACCATAAATGTTTTCCGTTTATCTGTGCACTTCTAATCTTATTCTGATTTTCTGTTTGCTAAAGAGAACCAGTCTTTACATAAATTCAATTTATTTCACAATTTCATACATTACATAAATCACAACATAATATCTTATGAACTTGATGCTTTAACATTCTAACTATTCATATGAGGAATATTTTCGTCTTATGCGTTTAAAATTCGATACCAATTGCAAACATATTTATTACATTTAAGTCAAATATATAAAAAAAAAAAAAAAAACGCTAAAAATCTTTTTTTTTTTTTTAATTTTTACACAAGATTGCTACTTTTAGATTCTTCTTTCAAGTTAGAGAAGTTTTCTTATAATATTATCTTTAAACAAGAAACATACTCAAAAAAAATTCGACCCTCAATGTCCTTGGCAAGGAAAGTAGGAATGTAGATCAACATGTTTTGGAATAAAGGAATTACTGTGTTATTCTCGAATATCATTTGTATTTTGGAGATCTTTTCCCCTGAATATGATGTAAATACTAACGTTGACATCATAACAAAATTGCTTACGTTTTAATAAAAGAAAATTTCTCTAGGCATTTAGTAAACAATTTTATGTCATTTCAAGATGTCAGTTATGTTTTGACATTCTGCAGGCAAAAGGATGAATTAGTTTTAATGTTTAATTTGTAGGATAACTGATTTTATGTATTTTGTATGAATATTTTTTATTTGTTTGTTGTTGTAAGATTCAAAATGAAGGTATGTATTTATATTTATTGTTGCCACAAGTATTATAATATTTAAATCCGGTGATTAAGGTGGTGTTAATATTATTTTAAGAGAATTATAAGCAATTGTTATCACGAACGTTTTTTACAATATTCATATGTTAGCTGAGTTTTTAATTTTATAGTAAATATTTAAATTAAATATATAATCCATTAAAAACCATTATTAAATATTGAATTATCAATTCTGTGCTGACATGCATCAACACACGATGATTTATACAATATCATGATCAATACAATTATACAATATAATATCAATACAATTTATACGACATACAATTTTTTGCTTTACTATTTCAACTTAGTCCTGTAAAAACGAAACTGTTTAACTTGTTCTGATCTATTATGGGCATATGCGATATCACCAGATCATTGATTTTGCAAAATCAATGATTTTGCAAAATCAATGATGCATCGTATCCCATTTAGGGTCGATTAAAGTTCGCCAGATCAAAAACTGCTGTTACTTCCCTTATAAAAATTAAAGATATATGCTAAAAATAAACTTTTTTTTTAGTTTATCACATTATCAGACAAACTTTACTTATTTAATTAACAATATTAATTTTTTATTAAATAAAAAACACTTACTTATTTTGGAAGATTATAAAATTCATTTTATTTGAATCGATATTACATTGTACGTGTCAATTCAAAGAAAAAAACTTTTTCACTCTTGTTATCCTATTAGCAAAATTGAATGTTTGCAATGCTGCACCACACCCTAAGAGGCTTTGTTTTTAATTAGAACACCCGGTACGAAAATGCTTTGAAAAAAAGTAGCTTTTAGGGTTTTTTCTTCATTAAAAAACAAAGAAAAGTTTGTTTCGCTGAATTAAAAGATTAACTTCCCACAGAAAGAAATAGGGTTTTTTCAATTTCGAAAGACATGTTGACAAACCAAAATAGAATATTTTTTTAAATTTAAATTTTGATCTGAAGGTAGAAAATTGGTTTTTTGTAATTACAATATAATACTATTATATAAACATGAAGAAATTTAAATTCTATTACAGTTTAATTAAAAGAGGATTAATTTTTCCCAAAAAACAACCTTTTTTTTACATTTTGAAATGCATTACGTTTTATTTTCATTTTTTAAAATAAATTATTAGTAATAATATAGTTTGTGGGAACAAAAGGATAGTCTAAGCAGCCCAAAAATTTCATGGTCTATTATTTTGAGAAACCTCAGAATTTTAATTGATTTTTACTAAAACCCATATTTTAATATAATATAATATATATGATATAATATACCCATATTTTTATAATGGTAAAATTTCATTTTTAAATCCATATTTTTATTTTTTAAACCATGAATAGTTTATTAAATAAACATATTCTCAAGATGAGTTTTTATTTGAAAAGATTTTTCAAATATTCGAAATATTATCTGAAGTTTGGTTGTAGAATTTCTTTAAATTTATTTAGATACTGATAGATCCAAAAAGAAACAATCTTAACAAACAAACAGTTGTTGTTGTTGTCGTTTTCCCTGAAGAGTATAGGAAAATTAAATATCGTTTTGGTGCTGCAGATTAATATTGCCTATATTGAATGCCTGCTCGGAGTATAAATCCTCTTCTGAGGGAGGGACAATGTATGTTAGCTGCAGTAGCTGGGGATCAAAGACATAATTAGGAGTAAACTCGAAATTAGGACAGTTGCCACATTTTTGGTATTTTTTTAACGACATCAGCAGAAATTTTTATATTTTTGTGGTGCTTCATCCTTAATCTTATGAGAGTAGTAGTTGTTCATCAGTAGATAGCACATATGCAACAAATAAAACCTTTTTTTTTATACAAAAGAAATTTTGTTTAAAAATTGCACGGTTTTTACTAAGAGATATATTAGCATAAAAACTAAGTATTTACTGAATGCAACTAATAAATGACAATTTTTAACGAATTACGAATTCTAAAAGGAATATTTCTGAAAAGCATGTTTTATTGAATATAATGCAAAAAAAAAAAAATCGCGCTTTGGTGAGACGATTTCGGCAGTTATTTGGATCACGTGGGAACTGTAAAGATGTAAAAAAGTATTTAATAATATGATTGCGAAATTTAAAAGTTGTTTCCAACATCTGATTAAAGCATTATTTTAATGAGGCAAGAATTTCAAAATTGAAATCATGAATCTTTCATATATGTCACTGCCAGATACGGCAGGATTTGCCAACCTACTACAGCCTAAGTAAAATCAGACGTAACAAGTTCACGGGCATTCTGTTGATATGCAAATGAAACAGAAAGGTTATGTAGGCGACCACTCCCAACACATTTGACCAACAAATGAAAAACATTTAAATTTCGCAAGAACCATCAGCACTTGCAAATTTTACTAAAAGTAATAAAGTCACATAAGTTTGCAAATAGTTTTGTAAAAGTGAAATAATTTCTAATATTACGAAATACTATTACTATAATGTGTCTTAGGTAGAATAATAATTGTTTATTACTGAAGGTATCTTAGCACAAGATTACAAGCTTTTAGGAGAGTTAGGGTGTACCTAGATGATTCAGAATCACTTAGGATTGGGTCGATAATGCTTTCTGTACACTGTAGACTGTTATGCACGATCATGGGAATTTCTAAGGGTTTCCGCTGAGACTTTTCAATTCACACACTGAACACAAATAATATAATGGCTAAAAGTAAAAATACTGAATGCATCTGGTATATGTGATTGTGCAGTTCAATAAATGAGCCACACAGCACTTGTATGAGATATAATATTTGATGAGGCATACTCCCAGCCAAAACCTCTTTGGATGTTTCACCAACTGTTAACTAAGACGGGTTCTTCCCAGAAAGCAGTCATGAGTCATGAATGATTGGTATGGAATCGTGTATTAAAAGAGACTATGTTACGCCTAGTACAGAACTATCCAGGTTCAAATAAGCGAGGCATAACGCATCATGCCGGTATGTTCCTCAACAGCATCTAGTGGATTCTGTGTGAAAATGATGTGCATTCATGATTCATCATTTTAACTGTGAACATATTATTTTTATTGATGTATACTTAATTGCTTCTTCGCTTGTCGATTGTCCTTTCATTTTTTAAATATTTTTTCTATACATTAGGAAAACATTTCCGACTCTATTTCTATGTGACTTCGAGTTGTTTAGGTGTATCCTACTCAGATTAGGAGTCGTATACCTTGTGCTAAGGCATCCTAGATATTTACAAAGATGCAAGTCTTGAACGATAAACTGTTTTGTTAAATTCCAAAATTACAATTGATTTTATTACATATATGAAAATTTGTTGATCAAGTTAACAAATTTTCATATATGTAATAAAATCAATTTTGCTAAAAAATCTCCACGTTAATGTAATTTTTGAACCATACCTACTTTAAGTCCATCACAATTTGGATCGAACATCCTCTTGATATGGCATCAATAAGGTCTCCACCCTTCACCCAATGCATGAATTTCCAACCTACTTGATGGGGATGTTTATGATAAATTTGTAGGATTAACAGAAAATTGTTTTTCTGCTTTGCGTGGTTGGGTTTCAAACTGAGCTCTCTAAATCTGAAGTCAACGCGTGTCATATTACACCCACAACTGTCTCTAAAATGAATGAATTTTTATTTAAATGTAGAATTTCCTGGTGACCACTCGTTTCTATTAATGGATATTAAAGAACATAAATAAATGCATCACACTATAAACAACTAAATGAAATTTGCTGGAAAAAAATCCTTCAAAATAATATTTACATTTCCTACTTAAAGCAACTTTTCAGTACTTGTATCCTTGTAACAACCCTAAGAAAAATAAGGGAAAAAAATTAAACTTAAATAAAAATAAATGTGAGCAAACAGCGTTTCGAATAATTAATAATCAAGAAAATTGATATAAAAGTAAAAATAAAATAAATTTTTTTTACGCGGTCAATAACATGAGAAAATCCAAACATAATCAAAATTTGAATGAAGTAAGAAGGAGGAATATCTAACCCTGCTGTTTTGAATGGCACGAACCTCGTCATAAGAAAACCAGCTGTCCTTGTTTCCATAACCGTCAATTTTTCTTGAAAATTTGTTGATTCCTACGTAAGAAAACATCCCCGTTGCTGTTGACAAAGAGCAAGAATGAAGATAACTCGTTTTTCGCGTTTTCAGTACCTCAGTAACATATTTCATAGCTACCAACATTCCCTCTCCATTAACATGCATGCAATCATGGTTAAAGGAACTGGACGGACAACTCTTAACCGTAACCCATTTCAGCAATTTTCTTGGTTTCATCTTTCTTATTTACAATCACTAACATTCCATCAAATCATCTTTAATTAAATGGTGATTATCCCTTTAATTAAAGTAACATTTATTTAGTGGTTTAAGAAGAAAATGAAAAATTTATTGAATTTGACTGATATTACACATTGATTTCAATTTTTTGTTTGTTAGGGATAGGAAAAATATTTACTTCACTAAAAGAGGAAGAATGCTTGACTAAACAGGAATTTAATTATATTTCTTAGGTGAAATAAACTTTTATGTACCTCGATTAATTCATTAAAAATCTATTTAGCAAGTTAATAAGTAAACCAAAATATATTTAAAAATATTTGATATGCATAGCAGTTGAGATTTATTTTGTGAAAAATTAATTTATTTATAATTAGTGAAAGTGGAAGAAAATTTGAGTAAAATAAAAATTTTTCAACTTTCTTAGATAAAAAAACTTTATGATTAAGTTGACTAAAACAAAACTTTGACGTAAAGAACTTTTTTTTTTAAGGAAAAGAACATAAATAATAAGCATTAGTTAGATTTTTTTGTAATGTATAAATTTCTTGAATAATTTCTTGGATCAATATTTGAAATTTAGCAAAGTATTGAAAATATCATTAAAAATTTAATGATATTTTCAATACTATATAATGTGGAAAAGAGTAGATTTCATTATGGATAAACTTTAAAATAATTTTTAGTAAATAAAATAGGATGAGTTTGGATAAAAATCTAATAAATCTGGTTTATAATATAAACTTGTTTTTTAAGAAATTTATTATGAAAATATTCATTAATAAGTTGTAAACAACTGTATTATTAAAAGAAAAACTTGCCTGATCGTTCAAAATGAAATCCTATGGACAATATTTTGTTGTCGCTTTCATAAAGTATTCTGCTTAGAATATTATTTATATTAATTCTGTAATATATTTTTTCTGCATGATCAAACAGCAAACATAATTATAATATTTAACCAATAACAACCATAATTAAAATTTTCTTCCTGAAAATAGAAAAAAATATTGGTTAAAAATAGATATTTTTAGTAGATGAACTAATTATTAATTATGTTGTTATGTTATGTTGTTATATGAATTAAGTTTGGATAAAAATCTAATAAATGTGTTTTTTTAATGTAAAATTGTTTTTAAGAAATTTTTTATGAAAATATTCATGAATAAATTGTAAACAACAGTATTATTAAAAGAAAAACTTGGCAAATCTTTCAAAATCAAATCTTATGGGCAATATTGATTTGTTCTATTAAGAAATTCCTAGGTTTTGTGCAAGATTTTTTTTTTTCAAATTCATAGTTGATAAACATTCTTTAATTTGTAATATTTCAATATTTATTTAAATAATTCACACTTCACTGCTATAAATTCTAATATAGTATGACTTATATTCTTTACATAACATTAAAATCAAATTTCAGTAATTTTGCTACCGTTTTCATTCTACTCAACGGAATAAAATGCTCCTAAATTTGTTTCACATGATCGTGACTTCCCACAACTTCCAGCATTTCAGGAGGAACTCTAGCACTCGGGGTCAAATCGCCAGTTGGAAAGGTTGGAAAGAGGTTACCACGAAACGCATTTAAGAACGTTTTTCCAACGCAGAAATCTGAGTATTGAGGTTAGCATCGTGCGAGGCTATGTGACACTGACTGGATAAGAAAAAAAATTGCTTGGAAGAAATTCTTGATCTAAAAAACAATTTTGCTCAATGGCAGTAATGGTTGTTATGCTTGTTAGATGTTGTTTTAAGCTTTTTATCATGTTTTATGAGTGTGGGAAAACATTTCTTAGCCCTTCAGTCTATATTGCTGATTTATGATTAATTGCAATATTAAACAATTGGGATAATTTATAATTTTTTTATGGAGAAAAGGATGGTTGTAGGCAATATAGTAATGTGAAAATAATTGAGATTTATAAGAAATGGTAAATCAATGTAATTTTATAAACATTTCCAATAAGAACTTTTCATCAATGTATTATTGTTAAAATTATTCTTTCCTTTTCAATTTTTCAAAATAATAGATCCATGTATCGATTTAGAAATTTTACAAACTTATTTTCTTTTCTTATCGAAATTTTATGAAATAATATTAATAATATATGTGCAATTTAAGCCAATTTATAGAACGATACCATGCTATAGAGAAAAGTTGAGTTATTCTGAGTTTCTATTGTGATATTTTTTGGATCGTTTAATATAAATAAAGTTGCTTGACCATGATCAAAATATGCAAAGATTTATACATTTGGTATAGTATAATTTCACTCTTCTATTTTTTAAAATTCTTCTTTTTGAATTAAAAATTGAAATAAGTCTTGGAGAATATTGTTTGATTATTCCTAATCTTGATTTTCAGCATAGTCTGTTTCAAGTTTTTTTTTATATGCAATGAATTCAGAAAAAAAAAGTGATAATTAATCCATGCTGATGCTTAAAATCCTTTATTTCCTTATTAGAATGACCAGTTGAATACGTATTCAGCTATTTTTGTTCAATCAAAATGATTATCACGCAAGTAAAGTGTTCATTATTTTTTTTAGAAATACGTATTGCTACAGAATCAGTTGAACAATTGAGCCATTTTTTAAACTAAAGATTGAAAAAATCTGTAAGTATAATCTGTTTTGATGATCGGTTGCAGTTATTTATAAGGCCAAAGTACTTGCCATGTCCGAGTAGATGAAAGATAACAAAAAAAAAATGCCTATCTGGTATGTATCCGTGCCTACAAATCCACCCTTAGGGAAGGTCGTGCATTGTGTACACGGTCCACGTGTTACCTCATCACTGACCAGAAATGGGTCACCCCAAGATCACATGACACAACAGTTGCTTCATTTACTGTGATATCGAATTTATTGGCTCCGAATGGCATATTAAGCCGCATTATCCCAGGCCATTCGGAAAGCATTTTGAAATCGACTTGAAGAATTGAACGTGGACACGATTTGAAAAGATAAAAGATCGGTATACCTTTTTCGGGAGATGAATGACAAGAATGAATCCTTTTGAATTATTTCATAACAATTCACGCAGCGATTCAAGTGTTTGAATGGATAATTAAGGAACCTATAATTATTTATAATGAATGGTAAATGATAATGAATACTAATTGTGTTTCGCTATAAGAACTTTTTTTTTTCAAATTTATGTTCAATAAGTTTTAAATACGGAATGAATTTAGAAATAATTTGAATAGTCTGCAATGTTTTAAACATTTATTAATTGTATTTAGATACTATTAATATAGTATCTCCTTCTTCATTGGCGCAACAGCCCCATGGTGGCCATGGTCATCTGCCACCTGGCAGATTTCAATACATGAAATGATTTTCCATTTACGGGGTAGAGTTGTCAGCCCCATGCTCTAAAGTTATATTAAACCAGGATCTACGGTTTAAAGTGTATTCCGAAAGCTACAAATATTCATAGCAATCTCAGGACTCGAACCCAAAACCAGCGGTATCGAGGGTTGGAGCACTAGTCACTATACCATCAGTCATCCCTATTTAATCTAATAAATTATTAATCAGTAATTAAGAATTGAACAAAAAGTGTTTCAAATATATTTTTGTGAATAATTTTTTCATCATGTTGTATGACTCTACAAAGATTTACAAAGATCTACAATTTAAGATAGTATTATTGTTTTATTTTCTACATTAGTATTATGACACGTAACGTATTCTTAATCTTACTGTTTTACGATGAACATTAAGTATTATTTACTTTAAAGAAGTAATATGAAATACAAAACAAATAATACTCCATAAGTTGATAAGCTGATTGTTTTAAAATGGACAATGTAACACTTAACATCCTAATTTCCTTAGCAAAGAAAAAAAAAAAACCTAATGTCTCAACTTTTTTTTTTTCATATAAAAAATCCTATCAGTAACATAGAAAATAAAAAAAAAACTTTGATTTTTTTTAAAATTTTTTTTATCTTATCTAAGACTTTTCCAATCATTAAAACGTATCGATGTATGCTCATTAAAAATCCATATTCTCTTCCAAGAACGTTATCACTAGCGAATTATTGAATTTCAATGTTTTGTTAATGACATACATTGAATCGTCAAAAGCAAATAATTTTCTTTTTTCAATGTCAAAAGAAACTATCATGTATTATTTTTGTATATAATGATTACTAGAATTAATGGACGATTTCGAGATTATTTTTAACATTCATATGCATTAGCGAATCATTGAGCATTTATCGAAAAAGCAAAGATACTTTTAGTGGATCATTTCAGTAAATGGTTACCTTCACAGATGGTATCAAGAGTTTTTATGGTCAATTTAACAGGCGTATGCAGTTTTAGATGAAATTTAAAAGCATCGTTAAATGAGACTAGATGAAAAGAAAATTGTCTTTTTGAACGTGAATTTTAAAGTGTTTAGGATAATCTGAATGGTTTAAATTAGTTTTTAAGTTATTTTTATTCAAACAGATAAGAATTGTTTTTTTAAAACTAAGACGTGAAATTGCATATTTCAAAGAGAAAAATTGGCAATTGTTCCACGATGTTCAGATAAAGATCTAACTAAATAAAAAATATAAATAAATTTATTCAATAGTATTATAGCTATATTATAGCTATAATACTATTATATTATATATATTATTACAGCTATAATATAGCTACTACATAGAGTTACTATTATATCATTTATTATTACTACTATTATATATTATATTATTATATTATTACTTATAGCTACTATTATAGCTATAATATCTATACATTTTTATACTTTTACAGATTTATTTATACCATGAAAAACTTACTAGAAAAATTGAAAATATATTTATTTATAAAATTTTTTTTTTATTATTATTTAAGATAATTAATTAAGACGTACTAAGTTCATTACAAGTACAAAAGTTCATTAATAAATATTAAACTCAGGAAAATACTTTTATTTCATACTTGATAGTGTATATATATAACTTTTTATTAATAATATTCTTAGTTCATTTAAATTAAACTATAGAAAACTTATCAAGCAGTCATTTAAATTATTTTCAATTAACAGCCAGAAATTTAATTACAACATAATAAATTCCTTTTCCATTCTAGTGAATGTCATTCTCTTAATTTGCAGCATATCTGATTCAATTGTGTTTTTTCTGTAAGTAATCATTAGAAAATTCTGAATGGTTCTCCATCTCTCATTATTATTATCTGGAATTGGATATTTTAGATTATTTTTCTTTTAACATTGATATTTCTGGCAACTTATGTTCAACAAATTAACTTTTAACTGATTTTTATAGACGCAAATTTATTCAACAAATGGAATTTAAATAATGCAAATATTCAGTAATTAAGCACTTTGAATAAAATTAAAGTGATTTAGAAGGGTTTTCAATGCTTAACATGTTTTGAAACGTTATCTCTTGAACGCATGAGTGGAAAAAAATTCTAATTATTAATTCAATCAATTAAAAGAAGATTAGCCGATCTTAACGAATTAAAAATAAGTACGGTTCACAGATCCGAAATGAATTAATTAGCTAAGTGATTAAAAATTCAAATTGGAATAGTAATCCATTCTTTAAAACTATTACTGGTCAAATTAAAGAAGTATAAAATAGATGAGCTTCTTAAAAGAAAAGAAGCGAAACTAAGAGTTTTAAAAGAATTGTTTTATTAATCGAAAGTAAAGAATTAATTTAACTTTAAAGTATTTGAATTACTTTGCAAATTTAAACTTTCCTTATATCACTGGAATACTTTAATTTTCTCGCAACTTCACTGAGTTTTAGTAACCTTTTACAGCAAGTTCCTTTTTGAGATCTTTTTTAATTTTTATCTGTTTTGGTTACAGCAAATGTTCGGTGCAACATGAATGTAGAATATTTCTATTTCAATATAACTTTAACGCCCTCCAAAATTCTATTTAAAATGACGTCAGAATTTTTTTAAATATTTCATTTATTAATAAATTTTAATTATAAATATTCGCTATGTTTTAGTTTGCCGAAAAATGTATAATGAATCTATTAAGCTTTGAAATTTAAAATATTAAAAATTTTTGGGTATTTATTTCATTTATTTTCTGTCTTTTAAATAATGGGTTAGTAAACATCGAATTAAGAATTTTTTTCTATATGGTAAAAATTGGACTTTTGTACACTAATGGAAAATCTTTTATGTTATATGCTACAATCCTTTTATGTTATACACTAAATATGTTTTATGTCATACGCTAAAAACCTTTTATATCATATGTTACAATCCTTTTGTGCCATTCACTAAAATCATTTTATATGTCATATGCTACAATCCTTTTATGTCATAAGCAACAAACCTTTAATATCATACGCTACAATCCTTTTTATGTCATACGCTAAAGACCTTTTATGTAAAAATGAAAACCTTTTATGCTAAAACTAAACTTTGATCTAAAAGCGAAAAACTTTTTATGTCATACGCTACAATGTTCTTATGTCATATACTACAAACATTTTATATCATGCCCAACAAACCTTTAATCTCATACGCAACAAATCTTTAATCACATACTCTACAAACATTTTATGTCATTCGTATTATGGATTCGTTTGAAAGTTTTGAACTGATAATATCTCATGTAGGTTTCACGAAACAACTTAAAGTTGCATAATGCAGCCCAAAGTAGCATAATGCAGCATGTTGTAGCCTAACATTTAATAATTTTACTGTATTGATTTCGAATTTAAAAGAAACAACCCTCTACATCTCTATAACCCTTTCAATGAATTATTTAAAATTTTTTAATATACTCGAAAATGTAACACCTTTCAAAACTTCAGTAGGTGGTAGGTCGAATCATCTTCACAAAATTGTTTCCTTGACAGTAAGAACTTATCGCTAGCTTCATCTCTTACGACATTGTCCAATACGAAATGGTTTATTGTAATATCTAACTTCCATACTGAATAACGACATCAACTTTTCCTTCAGAAGAGAAGCCTTCACAATGGATTATGACAGTAATACCAACGGGTGATTGCCCATTTTTTTTTGGCCAGAGTCAGTATGAAGAAAAAAAATATGATCGGCAGATGATCATTTGTTTGATGATCTCCGTGAGAGCTAACGAGTTTTTGCTACGAGAATGCAACAGATAACAATAGCATGCGATTCACTCTTCTTTGCAACGGAACCCTGAGAAAGTGCAACAGTGGACTTGATCTCCAAGCAATTACCTTTTCCAGAGAAATAGTAATCTTTGTTTCGTTTTCTAAGCCATTTAAAAAAAAAGAGAAGAGAAGAAAGGAGAGTAGAGGAGAAAACTCCGGAGGAGAATATCGGATCATACATAAGTGAATAGGTCACAGCTAAGTCCCATCAAAAGCTTTCGCTTGTTGTGAAGGATGCTTTCTGTTCTTTGTTTGTTGGGAGACAGGGAGAGAAAGTGCAAGGGTTTGTTTTCTGGGGATAAAGACAGAAGTGGTTTTGTTTTTCTTTGAACTCTGTCTCATTCTTTGACTGTTGTTTGGGAGTTTCTTGGCAGATACTGGTTCGTGTATCCAAAAGTAGATGATTTGCGTGCGGATGACAACATATTTTTTTCCTTGCATATCCGTTTTTTAAAATACTAAAATGAATCTGATTATTTTCATGAATACACTTGTTTATTTCTGTCAGAATTCTATTTATAATTTGCACACATATATATATATTGATGTCTTATTTATGGCGAGTTTGCATCCATCAGATAATAGATCTCTTATGGTCGAGATACAATAAATAGAAAGCCTGATTAGGCAAGCTATCAGGCTTTCGATTGAATGATGTTCTAAGACATAAGAATTTTGTTTGCTGTGGAACCCATTTTTATTCTTCAAACTATCTGTCCATGAATCAAACCAACTTTGTTATAGAAGCATCATTTCCAAGATCAATGATGAGCCCTGATATCACAGTGATTTTGAAACGAACTCTTGTTGGAGCAACAATTTCGAGCTCATGTGTTTCACTGTTTTCGTAAATCAATGGAGAAACTTTCAGACTGAAATTAATGTGCGTAAATCACTCATAGTGACTCATATCACTCATGTGCTCATCACTCAGTGATATAAGAACATTAACTGAAAATAAGCTTATATCACTCATACTGTCAGTGCATTCCTTTTGTTGAATCTTTAAGTGCGTTGCATAAAAGGGTACCCCAACTTTACGCTCAGTATGTGATGTGATGTGGTGAGAATTTAAATAATTTTCTATTAAAAAATTGAAAACGAGTCTAAAATCATACACAGGAAGAAAACTTTCAAAATTATACGTAAAACTGGTGAACCCTTCCATTATGCAACTGTTTGTTCTCTAACGAAATCATATTTTCTAAGCAATTTTACATTCATAGAAGTATAATTTACAAATCATAAACAAAACCAAAAATCATCATTTTAATAAATTTTATAGAAAAAAATTGAACAATTAATCATTTCATTAAAATATTTACCCTGAAACATTAAGCTGAATTTTCTGTGTAAAATCTCTTCACTTTAAACAATAACATTTAATTATTTTTCTATAAATAAATTAATATCATAATGTTTTTATACCATATCATTCCGTATTCTCATATAATGTTATAAGCATCGTTTATTCTTTCTGTATTCCGTTTCATTCATGCTTAGTATAGTACTATATTTTTATCTAACTTAGCATTCAGTGTATTCCTGCAATTCCATAAATGGGACCTTATTTTAAAACCCTCCCCTTTTTAACCTATAGGAAGTTATATAGCCTTGGATAAGAGTGGTAAAGTAATGTAAAATAAAAGTGTAGTAATAATAGTTCAAAAATCCAACGTTCTAACCATCAAGCCGTTATTATTTTTTATGTATTTGTCGATTTATATAAAAATCTTTAAGAATAGCCAGGCTAGAAAAGAGTTTTGGAGGAATAATCGTTTTTCATTTCCTAAAAACAGGAAAAGAGCAGTAAAAGGAAAGAAGAGATAAAAAAGTGGAATATTGGCCATTCTGAATCCACTACTAAGCCTTTCCATTACGTGTTACTAAGCTATTTCGGTTCGAATATTTTTATTGAATAGAAAATATTTTTATAGAAAAAAATTGTAAAAAGAAAGGAAAAATGGGATATCTGCTATTTGTGTTCCATTATTAAGCTATTCAAGAATCCTTATTATTAAACAAATAAAAATTCCATGCTGATAAGAAACCATACCGGTTCAAAGAGGAATTATATATAAAAGAACATGGAGCATTCTGGTTTCATTAAGTTCCATTATTAAACGATTCCTGTTCCATTATTAAGCCATTCCGGCTCCATTACTAAACCATTCCGGTTCCATTATTAAGCCATTCTGGTTCCATTATTATTAAGTAAATACTGTTCCATTACTATAAGAAACCATTCCGGTACAAAGAGGAATTATTATATAAAAAGGACATGGAGCATTCTGGTCCCATTATTAAACCATTCCTATTCTATTATGATAAGAAATTAATTTCCGTTTTAAAAGGAATTTTTATTAAAGATAAAAGAAGAAAGCCATATAGAAAATTTTGACATTTAGGTTCCATTACTAAATTTTATCATAAAGCCATTCCGTTTCCATTGTTTTTATTAAACCATTCCTGTTCCCTACGTTTAATAAATGCTTGGACATTTATTAAACGTTTATTAAAGATTTGTCTAAAAAGAACTTTCTAGGATTAAGATTTAAATGCTTTTTGTTTCGTAAAAGAAAATCTGAGCATAAATTAAATATTAGTTTGTATAATACACTAGAATAGGTTAAGTCTCTTCGAAAAGCTTTTACTTCTACCAAGGGTATTTTCATCCATTTATTAAGATGCAGGCGATGAAAGCACAGAGGTATATGTTTTCATAGAATGCTTTCTGGAGTACGTCACAAGAAGTTTCATTTTTAATGAACCTTGTCTCATATTTTTTCCGTTGCCTGGCAGTTCCTGAGGATATAGTATAGATTTGTCTTAAAGGTGACGCCTTCGCAACATTTGCTGATGCGTGGAAATTGCGAAAATATATATTTTTTTTACATTCATATCGATCTTTTAAATGGTTTTGAATAGCTAAAATAAAATGGATTATTCAATAATCAAAATATTTATAAAATATTTTAAAATAATTTTTTTACTTATTTATGTACTTTTATTAATATTCATCGAAAAATAATTGTGGAATGTATATTTTTACTAATATCAAAAGTTTAAATTTGTTTAGTTATTTAAAAAATATCTCGTTAATTTGACCTAGTGTTGTTTTGTCCTAGAAAAAGGAAAAAAAAATTAGATGATTTTTTTTTTTTCGTGGTCCAATAATAGTAGATGAACTTATAGAATTTGGCAAAAATTTTCTTTTCATTTTTGAACGTAATAATGTGTCTTCGTGTTCAAATGCGATCTATATTTATTTAACATAAAAATTTTATGGACAACGAATGTTAATGTTAAGTAACAAAAGCTTCAAATCTTCTTACGCATATTCCTGTAAAAAACAAAATTAAAAAATAAAATCCAAAACTGGTGTCACTCATAGCTAAGTGCTAATTGGACTACGTGGGTGGAGTACAGGGTAGTTCAGGTTTGAATCCACGGGTGGCATCTACACTGTTTTCAATAACAAAAGGATTTAAGGACGATTTAGACAACGTGCGTTGGCAATAAAAATAGTAGTGTTTCCAGTTCTTCCAATAGGACCCATACCCCAAAAAGTCCTCTAGGAAGGCAAATTCCTCCTTTTATCATTGGTATACATGAATGCAAAAGTCTACCCATGTACAAAAGAAAAAAAATAAACAAGCTGGTATTCAGTGTTTTGACATACTAAATATAATATTTTGTTTCCGAAAGTTTATAGTTAGTCAATAGTTTGGAATTCAAAATCAAATTAGTTCCTTATGTGTGCTAATTTCAATTACAAAATATGTATTGTAAAATTTAAAATAATATTTCTTTATTTACATGTCTATAATATCTGATTTTTTTTTTATCTCGATTTATTACATCAATTTGTTTTTATACCATTCCGCTAACAATGTGTAAATTAAGAATAAATTTGTTGTACATTCGTTTTGGCTAAACTAAAACTTTTACCTCAATTTTAGCAACTGGATTTGTTTTTAAATAAGCCAATAATAAATCCGCGTGGGATGATAGGGTTCTGCTGAAGTGTAAGTTTGGGATATTGAATTTGATGTGTTATCTTTCTAAGAAGATTATGAAAAGAGCTTAAAAAACTTAGACACCATCTAACTAAACGATTTTCATGTTCCGCATAAAATCCTTTAAGTAAAGTATTAATTATATCTTATCTAAGAGAAAGGCTTCCATTCTTTGATAGATTTCATTATACAAGGTTTCCTTTGATTTGGATTATTGGTAACCAAACAATTTTTATCTGAAATCCAATTTATCCGTAATGTGAAATATAGGTCATTCGTCAAAATTAAGTGTCCTTAATTCCGTTATTGTGATACAGATGTGTATCAATTTAGCAGTTTTTAATAGATAAATCTTTTACTTATGTTATTCAGCTCTGTTAAAAATGTGTGAGATAAAATTAAAAAAATGAAACATTCAACTTACAAAATGAAATTTCAAAATATGACACCTGTATTTGTTTATATTTCAAGCAAAGAAGATAATCTTAAAATATGTATTCCAGTTTATACAAAGAAAATAGAAATGTTTTTATTTTAAATTTAAGCTTAAATTTTCAATTTAATTTCTGTTGATATTAATTGAAAATTTATATCAACAGAAATAATCAATTTCAAATAATTCTTTGACTTCATAATATGGATAATGCTTCGAAAACTCTACGTGTAGCTGAAAATTTAAGTGCTTATACCTAGAATGGGTTTGATAAATCAGTGGATCGGGCAATCTTTCCTTTGTGATAGAAAAAGAAGGTGGACAGGAAATTGTGTTTTCACATGATGCTAAATGTTTGGACAGAAAAGGGGATGACCATTCCAAATTGTGGGTGCAATATAGCATTCCCTTCGTGATCCACATTGAATCTGATATATATATATCTCCCTTTGTCATAGCAAAGTGCAAAGTGTCATGACAGATGATCATCATCATCATTACCCCAAATCAAATACTATATATTGGACTACAACTTATTTTGTTTTGGTTTTTTTTTTCAAAGTGGAATCTGTCACAATACTCATGTACAATACAGAACAGTTCTGAGTTATGCTAGATTATTTGGCTGAAAATCGTATTTAGTATTTAGATCTTTGGAATTAGATTAATGAATGTGTTGCAAATTTTGAAAGAAAAAAAAAAAATAAGGTAAATTTATAACTTAAATAATTCCACTACAGACACTTAAACAAATTTTCCAACGTTTTTTTTTTTATTAGTTTACTTACTTTTGCATTTTTATTTAAATTTGTATTACAAATTCTTTCTACAACCAAATTATTCCTGATTAATTACATTAAATAGCCCCTTACCAATTCTAATAATAAAGCAATACAAAACTTGAAATTTCGTGTCAATAGGAGTGTCAATATGTATTTATAAGTATTTTTTGTATTAAAGTTAAAAATATTTCTAATTATTATATAATTCATATGATGGTATATTTTAAGTGTGGCTGTTGGAATGGTGTACTTGATGGTCACTAACCCTTACCTTATGCGAATCTGATCTGTTCAATATTTGTTGTGTTGATATGTATTTATAATAATTACAAACAATTTTAATTTAATACAAAAAATATTTATAATTACATATTAACGCTCGTATCCACACGACAGAAATGATGCAATAGTAAAGTTAATTGCTTTAGCGTGAACATTTCATTTCCTTATTCATCTCTGGATTAATTTTTGTGAAATTTTATGAGCAATGCATTGTTTCCATATTTTTCAAGGAGATATGCCTCTGTAAATGGTACTGGTACTTATGTATGCATGGTGTGAATTTGTTTAATTGAAGTTTAATGTATTTTCAGGCTCTTCCAGGAGTCCTTGCGACCTCAGGACGCACTTTCCCTGCAGGACGGCACCGTCTATTTGTATAGAACTATCTCAGGTACGCGATGGTAGGACGGACTGTCCGGACGGCTCAGACGAAGGTAAGATTTGCAGATTTTTTTAAAAATTAATATTCTGTTTACTTAATATGAATTAAGTATTAGTTAATTAAGAAGTATTATTATTACTTAATATGAATTAAGTAAACAGTATCAGATTTCGAAATCATACAGTTTTTATGTGAACTAGTATAATGGTAGTGAAAGTATTGTAACCTTCATTAATGTTGTTTGTTAAAATAGACTTGGTAGAGTCATGTGGATTTTAAAACAAAAACCGCTTTTAAGTTTCTCAAATAGTAGGTATTTCTACGTCATTTCAGTCATCATTTTTAGTAAATTTTATTATTTTACATTAAAACTCTTATAGATTTAATAATTTTTCTCAAAAAGAAGTAAAATTCAATATTAACTGTCTCAAGTTCAATATTAACTGTCTCCTTAAAATCCATTAAACCATTAAATAATTAAAATTATATTTTGTATTCCCCCTTAAAAACCCTGCTTATGTCGCTAAGATTTCTGCTGCATATTTAATAAAACACACATAAAAGTTTAAACAGGTTCCGGCTCTAATTGTTTAAGCACTCTCTTTTGTTTAACTATTTTAAAGTGCTTATTAAGCAAGCAATATGCTTAATAGCTACATAAAATAGTTTTAAATAATTTATTCATTACGTAATATGGCAGTAATAAAATATTCAAATTGTTCATTATCTATAACAGTGATCTAATTGCTTTTGAAATATCAGAATTCAATAAAATATTAATATATTAATTTAATTATATTTGAATAAATATTTTACAAAATCTCAGTTTTGTTTTTTTAAATGTTAGCTATTACTGAAAATTCAGGTTGCATATTTTAAATTTCCAACTAAATTTAACTTTAAAGGTCAATTTTTTTCTTTGAACTGTAAAATTGGAAGCTGTAATAGAAATGAAAAGAATGGAGAAACACGATAAAGAATGGTAAATAGTAGTGAAGAATTGGTAAATAAAAGTGAAGAATTAGCAAATAACAATGAAGAATTAGCAAATAATAGTGAAGAATTAGCAAATAATGAAGAATGGTAAAGATACAATAGGAAAAAAATTTAATTTTGATTCAGTTTGTCTGCTATATCAAATTGCTTCTTATAAAGAACTTGACCCCAAAGTGGGCGATGCCGAGCCCTAAGGGGAAATAGGGTGTTCAAAAAGGGGCCAATCAGCCTTGGTTTCTTTTTTTTTTTTTCGGGGGGCTTTTAATAAAATAAGAGGATGGTGAAAGCGTAAAGAAGGTAAAGAAAATAAGAACATTTAGAAAAACTATTCGTCGACGATTCAATATGGTAGCCAAGAATTTTGGTATCTTCAGTTAAACCTGGACTAACATGGACGGTAATACAAAAAATTGTGATTGCATTTTCTTCTTCATATTTAGTGAAACGTGGTTTTAGGGCAGTATATTTATTAAAGCTAATCTAGTAATTTAATTATACTGCTAATGAAATAGAGCCAGCAATTAGTTTTTTGACAGCAGCGCACTAGGTTCATCCTTCTGATTTTTTTTAATGTTATTCGCAATTTTAATTTTCATATTATATTTCGTTATATTAATTTTCAGTGCATAATGAAATGTTATTATGGTTGAATTTAATCAATAATATTTTTCTTTTGACCTTCAACATCAAGGTGAAAAAATGAAGAAAGGGGTGTTCTAAATAAGACAATTTAGAACGCCTTTATTTAGTGCACCTTATTTAAGACTTATACAAATACATAAGAGACCACAAATATTTGCTGCACCTCCTTTCTGTGGTTATTGGTGGCTTGATCATTGGAGCAAATAAATTTGGGAACCACTGTTTTAAAGCACACACACATAAAAAAAAAAAAAACATGAAAGTAAATTTCAAGATTTTGTTCGGTATTAATTAATAATCCATAATTTACAATGCTAGAAGTGATATCAGAAGTCATATTAGTGATATTAACAATTTCAATTCTCTGGATAATGTTTTTTAAAATGTATTTTTTCTTCTTTTAAAATTAATTTCTGATTTTAGTAGGAAATCTCAAGTGTAGCTGTAATATTTTAGTAATATTCTATATTAAAAGAAGCCAACAAACTGCAATTTGATAAAATATTAATTTAAAACTAAATTAAATTAAACCATTTACATTACATAAAAATTCTATTTTTTTCCCAAAAGTAATTTAAATACTAAGACACAATTACTTAATCCTTCTGAAAATATTCAATTTAAACTTTCTGTAGAAGTTTTAATGCAGAAATTGTAACACTTTTACTCAAGACTAAAAAAAAAAAGCTTGTAATTGCTTCTTTTTTTAATGTTTTTCAACTTGTAACAATATAAAGAACGAAAAAGGAGTTTCATGCATGGTTAATAAAGCACAGTTTAGGTGATATTTTATGTAAACCATTTACAGGTTTAATTTTTAATATTATAAATATTTAAATTTTTTTGAAGCTAAGGAATTTTTGTCACTACAGCCGAAAAAAAAAAAAACTTTCTCGATGAAAATAAATTCTATTTTCATATAATAAAGAAAAAAATATAATTGATATATCTTACATAATCTAAACTATTTTAGTATTCAAGAATGTGACATCATTTTTTATATTAGGTATGCAATTCTTGGTAGTTTATTTGTTAAGTAGTCATATTTTATTTTTGAGTGTTCTTTATATATTTACATTATTTTAATGGTATTTAATGGTGATTGAAGTTAACTGTAAAAATGTTTGCATATTAAAAGATATTGTTTTTATTAAATTTTCTTGAATTTTTAAGATTTTTATATAGTTTTTTATTGGTGAAATAGGAATGTAACGAGTAAATGGTAGGAAATTTTAAATATTTACATTATTTTAATGGTATTTAATGGTGATTGAAGTTAACTGTAAAAATGTTTGCATATTAAAAGATATTGTTTTTATTAAATTTTCTTGAATTTTTAAGATTTTTATATAGTTTTTTTATTGGTGAAATAGGAATGTAACGAGTAAATGGTAGGAAAATAATTTTTCGAAAGTAATTCTTTTATTAATCTTTTTATTAGTTTTTTTTTTTTTTGTCCTTTAAAAAGCAGCGTAATTTAAGAATTTTTCACAGCAAAATGGATTGTCCCGTTAATGGGAAATACGAAAATGTGTTAACAATCAAATTGAAAAATAAATTAAGAATTACGTTTGTGTGCTTTTAATTTATGGAAGAAATCGTGTAGCTAAAATCGTTTTACATGCTCATTTCAATGATTTGGTTCGTTAAAAAATTAATTCTCCATAATATTTAAATAATCATATCTGTTTTTATCTCTTTATTATTAATTTAAACTAAAAAACTCATTTATAAAGAAACTCTTTAATTCTTCATTAGAAGTATACTTGGAAATATCATAGTTAATATTGTGTAGTTAATAGCATTTTACATGCTTATTAATCATTTGTTATTTTACTGTACAGTAAAACGACAAAAATATGATGCAATTTTATTATTTAAAGAATAAGGATTTTTGATTTGTTAAAAAATAATTCTCCATCATATTTAAATTATCATATCTGTTTAAAAAATATTATTTATAAAGAATCTTTTTTTAATTCTTCATTTGAAGTATACCTGGAAAAAATTGTTAAATAACAAATAAAAAATCTTTACTATCATGTTTTTTTATACTTTATAAAGTCATTTATATGCTCTGATTATATTTCTTAATTTGAAAGAACTATTATAATGTTCGGTAGATTTCATTTAAAGAAATTACTATACTCAGTTGGAAAATAACTGTCACAAATAATGTATCGAAATTAAAAAAAGACTGAATTCATGTCATGTTTTTAATAAGATCGTAAATAACACTACACACTGGAGGATTTCAAGTGCATATATCTTTATATCCAAGTCATACCCCACTTAATGGATGTGGCAGGATTTTTTTAGATTTTATTGTACTTTATACCTTCCCAATGCAATCACTGCAGCATCTCTCTCCATGCTGCATTTCCCAAACACATAAACATTATTTATAAAAGGTGCAAGGTGTATCCAAACGCATCTGGAAACAAGAGAGTTAATTGAAAAGAATCTCTCACCGATGGAGGACTTCCGTAACTTCATTTGTTCTAAATGAAACAGAAAAAAAAGTTCTTAAAACTTGAAACGTGTGAAGAAGGTCCTTGGCCATTACAAAGAATCGAAACGGCGTTGTGTCTTCTAAAATAAATGAATCAATTTTAGGTGAAGAAATCGATTCCGTGACTTCCAGGTCAAGGAGCTGAAGAATGGTTGGGAACTATGGCGAAGAACAAATATGTCCCGATTTCCTTTTTGGTATCATTTCAAAGACAAGATTTCAAATTCCGCGCTAAGTAACGACTACTACTTAAAACTTCTACAAAACAACAATTACATACTTTTCAACAACTATATACTACATACGTTTCAACAGCTATATACTACATACTATATGTTTCAACAACTATATACTACATACTGCATACTTTTTCACAATTATATACTACATACGTTTAAACACCTATATACTACATACAGCATACTTTTTCACAATTATATACTACATACGTTTAAACAACTATATACTACATACGTTTCACCAACTATATACTACATACGTTTCACCAACTATATACTACATACGTTTCACCAACTATATACTACATACTATATATGTTTCAACGACTATATACTACATACTTCATACTTTTCAACAAATATATACTACGTACATTTCAACAACTATATACTACATACTACATTCGTTTCAACAACTATATACTACATACTACATACGTTTCAACAACTATATACTACATACTGCATACTTTTCAACAATTATATACTACTTACTACATACGTTTCAACAACTATATACTACATTACATACGTTTCAACAACTGTATACTACATCCTACATACTTTCCAACAACCATATACTACAAGGCCAAGTCAGACTTCTACCTACGGGTGATCCATTACAACAGAAGCTGTCCCCTTTCCAATCCATGAGTAGATTACTTATTCAGTAGTCAGTCCAGTATTACCGGACAATGAGGCTTAGCCTCAACAACAACACATTTAATTAAAAAAATAAATATTTAATACTTATAGTAAGTTTCAGAGTTTAAGTTTACGTCAAACAAATGTTTTGAAAAAATATATATATGTATTTTAAAAAATTACTAAAGTGTTTATTAAATATTTTTAAAATTCTAAGAAAAATGTCAAGTTCATATGTTATATACTTGTTCATTAATAGAAAAATTCTGACCAATTAATTTAAAATTTTATAAGACTTAGTAAAAAAAATCCAAGGAATTATAAACTAAATTTTTTTTTTTGATAACTAGTCTCAAATATAAATATATTTTTGTTTTATATTACGTGGGTAGATTAATCATCTTAAACATAAGTAGGCACAAAATGCTCTTTTGAAGTTGGTTTATCTTAAAGCTATTATGGCATACTGAATTCGAGGGAAAAAATAATTCCCTTCTTATTCGAGCATAACAATTAAAAAAAAATCATAGTGCTTATAAAATGCTTCAGCTTTTTTTAAGAAGCTTTAATATCCTATGAATTTTTTTTCTCATGCTGAAAAATAAGTTTCTTAAAAGTACTATGAGAGAAAAATTTAAAAAATAAGTTCTTAATAATTGCTTAATTAACCTAACTAGTTAGTAAACGCCATAAAAAATAAAAAATAAATAAAATCCTTTTTTTTTTTGTTCTAAAATGACGAAAAATGCTCTATCTCATTAAAATTATCTTTACAGCATCAAAATAAAAATTTACATTTGTTTGAAGCTTATAAATTTTTGTGTAGTTGGAGAGTAGAGAATGTCTCTAAAGAAAAAACGTGAGAGGAATAATTTATATTTGTGGGGCATTGAATCATTTTAGATAAATAATTACTTAGGATTCTTAGTTCCAGTAATCAACTCAGTTTTACAAAAGTACATCATAAATTATCTTAAAATATATAACAAAGTGAAACAATGAATTTAAGTGCATAGAAATATATTTATTGTTACTTTAATGTACTTTACTAAATGTATGTAAAGTTATATATAATATGGCTATTAAGTTATTAATAATAAATGTTCTGGTTACTAAGTAAGAAAATAATTCATATAAACTCTTATTATACACCATCTTTTTTACTTCATGATAAATGTCCTGGCAGTGGCATGGATGTTTGTTAGTGGTTCGGAATCCAAGTTAATCTGTCCCGGTCTAATGAATCCAAAGTGTGCAAAGAATGACCGTAGAGTGACAAACCAAACCAAACCAAAATGATGATAAATGCACTCGGAACTGACAACATATAGAAAAAACTTATGAAAATAAATTATAAAATAAGTAATTTTTGTATTATCGATTTAATAAGATGAATTCACTTTAGGCTTTAAAATTAACAAATAATTTTTTACATATTTAAAATACCAAGTACTGGTGAGTGCTGTAAAGTTAAGCGAATAATCAGTACAGATATTATTATTTATATTAAAAAACTACCAAAAGCCTTTTTTTGAACCAAATTCATTGTTAAGCATAATATGTACATACTTCATTTATAATTCATATGACTGTAGAAAAATAAATGAAACAAAACAGAATTTAAAATTGAGGAGGTATATTCTTGTATGCTATTATATTTTTTGATGGATAAAATAAATGATGATCTACATTTTTAAAATTGCTTTTCCCATATTAGATATGAGAAAGATAAAATAATGCATTAATGATGTTATTTTTTCATTGTTACAATCTTTCGAGTTGTAAACCATATCCAGAAATTTATAATTAAATAAAACAAATATTAAAAACAAATACAGATACAAATATAAAATGGTCTCTGAATATCATTTTAACATCTTTTCAAGATCATAAGGTAATAAAATTAACATTAGGAAAAATTTTTATTTCATGTGTCCTATATTATTATGCACGCTAGAATAAATAACGATTTATTCACATGAAACTTATGAAGCACACTCAACAAACAATTTGCATGGCAATACAAAAAGTAATTTTATATTTAGATAATATTTTTTATTATATTATTCCTAATAACATGATAAAAATCATTTTATTCATATAAATATAGGAAGAAATGGGCAAATGATATTGAAATATTACTTGGAGCTTGCAAAATGAAATTTATTGAAGTTATATGATAGGAAATCCAAATGAGTTTTTGTCTTAAAATTATGAGATTAATTAATATTATTTGTAGAATTAATTTTTAGATTTTTTAATGTAAATTTTTATGATGTAAGATTAGAATTTATTCTGGTGTGATTTCTGCAAAGTCGTTAAAAACATTGAAGCCAACCGGTAAAACACTGTTCAGTAAAACATGAGGTTCAGAAGTTATAAATCCTAAATTAATGAAAAACAACATGAATCTTTGAAAACTTTCTTGAAAATTCAGGATTTTATGTAGTTTTGGTAATTTTATAATGTGATGGTAGGGAAAGCTAATAAAAATAAAGCATATTTCTGCAGATGAAGTTCCAGTTACTTAATAATACTGAAGATGAAAGATTAGTTTATAGAAAACTCTAGTTGTTGTATGGTTCTTGTCGGTAATTCTGCATCATTGAAATTGTACGATATTCTTGCAAGATTGATGTTTCCTAGTTTATGGATTGACTGGTTATTAATTATTGGTATATTCCTGTAGGTATTGAATCTGATTTGCTTATAATATAAATATCTATATGTACTTAATATCTGATTTGCTTATAATATCTTAATATCTGATTTACTTATACAAGTTGTGTATTGGATTTGGTTATTGAATGTGGATACATTATTGCAGAAACCATTGTAATATTGATTAATTCGCAAGAGGCCACGCCATGTATTAAATATTAATCAGTAGACTTGTTTTCTTTTTTAACTTCTGTCTCTGGTCCTGGTAATTTTTGATTAGGTTTGCGTACCGAGTTTGTTTGTGTTTATTGTTTTTGCTCCTGCGTGAGTGCTATGATGTGCTTCGGCTTCCGGTATTTTTGGTTTTTCTTTTTATTTTGTACTTTTTGCTTTGTATATACTGTATTTGTATTTTTGTTTTTATTTTTCTCTATATATTATGCAATTTGTGTTAATTATCAATGGGCAGTGACCGACTGCCACTGTATATTATGTTTGCCATTTGGAGGTCTGGTCGCTTCGCGTCCAAGGTACTCCATTCACCTACACCGATTCACAATAATTAATTTCTGCTTCATGGATAGGATATGGTTATTGAATGGTATATTCTTGTGGGTATTAAGTCTAATTGTTGTTCTTGTAATATTGATTACTTTTTTTTCCTTCATGGATTGCCTGCCATTGTTGATATACTCCTGTAGCTATTAAATCTGATTGATATTTTTATCATTTGTTTCCAAATTAAAATTGTTCCACAATTAGATGGCGAATCACTGTTAGTGTAATTGATATAAGATTTGTGGTCTTATGAAAGTGTATTTAATTGCGTTCTTCAATTATTTGTTACAATCAAATGATAAAGCCAATTCGCTCATAATAAATTTGGTTACTTAATGATAATTTTGGTTTTTATTTTTACTTATATTATAGTATAGCGAATTAGTCATTTTACTGTATACCTTTTGCTCTATTTGATGTACATATATATATATATATATATGTGTGTGTGTGTGTGTGTGTGTGTGTGTGTGTGTGTGTGTGTGTGTGTGTGTGTGTGTGTGTGTGTAGGGACTGATGGCCGAGTAACTAGCGTTCTGGTGTTCGTATCTCCAGGACTATGCTAGGTGAGTCCGACTATTCGAGACCGACTATGCTAGGATGAGTAGTGGTTCCTAGTCCGCTTCAAACGTTCAAGTCTCGGCCTAATATTTACGTAAAGCGTTGGTCTGACAACCCTATGTCGTAAAAAAAAAACACCTCCCGTCTCGAAATCTGACAGTAGGCATATATATATATATATATATAAATGTATGTATATATATATTACAAGAAACCACGTTTACATTCTCATTTAATTGTTTTTGAATAAATAAAGTTTTTACCAGGTTTGTATATTAAAAAAATTAATTTTAAAATTTCAAGAGAGAGATATATGTAATTCTTATATATTTAAATGAATTACACTTAATTAATAAAAATAGGGATAAAATACGTATTTTTGTACAAAAATTATTATAATTGATTGAAAAATACAACTAGCTATTAACAAAAAAACTTAAATAAATATCAGATGTATATAACATAAAAATAATTATCGAAATTCTAAACAGAAACCAAATTTCCCCTAAATATATTGACTTACCATTGTAAACATTTATTCTAGAGTGAACCTGAGGCAAAAATTCGGTCCTATGTCAAACTTCTTTAAAGACATTTCATTTTGTCCAAAAATAAATACTTCTTTTTTTTTTAAGTTTGGTATTTCATCTAAATTACTCTTTCATTCAGGGCAAGAAGTGAAATATTCAGGTCAAACTTACTTGGACCGGTCTCGTTCGACCTTGCTTACTAAATTAAGAAAAAAAATTACATTTTCTCTCACAATTTTAGCCAAACTTGAAAACATGTAGTTTTCGTTGCATTTGCTGCTCGTAACCCTTCATGGACAAAATATTTAAGTGAAGAAAAATTCTGTAATATTTTTGTTAGATTAAGTTTTATTTGTTTTATATTAATAAAATTTTGTGAGGCAGAAAAATTAGAAATTCAATTATATATTACCGTGTCCAAAAAGTAAGGCCAGTTTTCAATTTAAATTTCCCGGGTATATGGTATTTTTTTTTATTTTTTATTTTTAGGTTGTTGGCACTGTCTTTGATATCTGTGAGAAATTTGACGTCAAAATATTCATTAGTGCTTGAGTTACATTTGATTATGTGAGATGCTAAAACTGATTCCGGCGATTTTTGAAATGTCTCTTCAATTGACTCAAAACGGTGTCCTCGGGTGGTCTTTTGAATTTAGGGAATAGCTAGAAGTAGCATGATGCTAAATCAGGTGAATACGGTGATTATGGAACGATATGGGTTTCATTTTTGGCGGGAAAAGTCACGAAGAATCAATGCAGTGGCTGGCGCATTCAGGGTTTTCTGTATCAATCGAGATTTGACGTGTTTGAGGCCGAAATTTCTTTTAAAATGGAATTTTGAAATTCCGATGTCATCAGCAAGGTCTCTAATTGTAAATCGACGGTTTGCAAGCATCAAGTCTTTAATTTTTTGGACGTGAGCTTCGTCGGTTGAGGTTGGTGGTCGACCAAAGGGCTCTTCATCTTCAACGTGTTCTCTACCTTCTTTGAACAGTTTTTCCACTTCAAAACATTTCTTTCCGATATATGAATGCTCACCGAATGCCTTATACAACATTCTATACGTTTCCACAAACAAAATTTAATGCAAGTTCTTTGCTCAATTAATTCAGACAGTTCAAAAATCGCCGTAATAAGTTTTAGCGTCTCACAAATCTAAGCGTCATTCAAACAGTAATGAATATTTTGACGTCAACTTTCCCACAGATGTCAAGGACAGTGTCAGCAACCTAAAAGAAAAAAAAAATGAAATACCCTTCGTCTGGGCAATTTAAATTGAAAATTGGTCTTACTTTTGGACACAGCAGTATATATAAGCAATATCACTTACTTATATTTTATCATAAATGTAGTGAGTTCATTGTGCAATATTTTCACCGTGACATTTTGAAATATATTTCAAGATGACATGGTGATAATAATCATAATAATGTATAATGTTTTCGGTAATAACCACAATAATACAAAATGTTTAGAAATAAACCCAGTAATAATACTTAATAGGATAATAATCACAATAATGCAATTTGTCCTCAACGGTTGAGTAAACCGCGCGTGTGTTTTAAGGATCTTCTTTAAAAAAATTGATATGCATTAGCTAATAAAAAATTATGTATTTAGGAGTAGGATACGGGTTATAAATTTCACTAAATTCAAATGTTCTGGGAAATGCACAAAGAGTTATCCTAAATTATTATAGCAAAATGTGGTTGCTCTTTAGCCAGTCCATCTTTGTAGTTCGAAATGGTGGTAATATAGAATGTATCTCCCGTTTTAATGGTCAACAGTCTCAGGTTAATTTGTCATCTCTCGAAAACAGCGAATTAGCAACAAACGTATTCCTTATTAAATATCCTTATGTAAATTAAAATATTATGTCAATATAACTGCCTATTTTCCTGTGAAAAATATATTTAATTTATTATTATTTTCAGGCATATATGCTAACATCTAAATTTTAAGAGAAGTTGCATAAAAAGTTTGTTAATTTTCATTGACTTTATTGTTAATATATTTATTGTGAATTAAATTAGACTGCATATTTGTTTATAATTAATAAAACTATCTTTAATTTATCTTGTTTTTTAATTTTTTTAAATTTAAAAATTTATATAAAACTCATCGACATATACGTAAAAAGGGGCGTGATGACGATGTGACTAGCTCTTTGGTGTTCGGTACTACATGGTTTGAGTTCCGGCGGTGACATGGATGTTTGAAGTGGTTCAGAACAGCTTTAAATTATAAGTACCGGTCTAAAATGACCGTAGAGTGTTAGGCGTACGGCTGACAACCTAACCCGTAAATGGAAAACATCTCATATTTCTGAATCTATCAGTGGGCAGATGGCCTTGTCCCATCATGGGCTGTTGCGTTATTGAAGTAGAATATATGTAAGATATATCAGTATTTCGTCAGAATATAATAATGGCTTATTGTGGTTTAAACTAAATGGAATGCATTGCATTTTACAAAGAAACGCCCTTTTATTGTAATTTTTTAAAAAAATTTAATAATTAAAATTTAAATATTAAGAAATTATTATTGTAATTAATTTAAATATTAACATGTTATTTTTATTATTATACATTTATTTTATCTGTGTTAATCTTGTATGGCATTATATAAAAGAAAAAGAGTTTCGCTTTTTTTCTAGTACTTTCTAACCGAGATAAAGACAACATTTACTTTCTTGTCCAGTGTTTTCTATCTAAATTGAATTAAGAACTCCTAACAAAACCCCAAACCACTTTCATGCAAATTATTCCAGATATTCCATTGGGAAAAAATATCCACACTAAATCTCGAACAAAACAAGTACGTGTTACCGATAATGAGACCAATGAAGCGGATCACAGTGGTTGACAAACCGTTAACTGGATCGAGAACGAACAGAAGAAAAAAAAAAAGAAGACAACAAAAAAATGAGAACCACTGCTCGTTTTACTTCTCTCTACTTAAAAGTATTTAAAAAGATGAAAAAACAAAATAAGTAGAATTGAAATTAGGGTGAAATACGTGAAACGAAAATGTTTAATTTCTTTTTTTTTTTTTTTGTCGAAAACTTGAAGGTGAAAGGCATTCGTTCAACTTCGATCTTGTTCTCCAATCATTCTTGAAAAATCATGGTCAATAATATCCTGCAGGAGATATGAAAGTGTGTACAATTCAATGATCTGTGAAATTTCGGTTTCTTTTTTAATGCTCCGACTTTCCTGAACCATTTGCTTTCTTTTATTTAGTGTTGTAGAGCATTTAGCTTAAGTCATTGGTATGTATGATCTAGTTGAATCTTCGTAATGGGGTTACTAGTGAATATCAGAAGACTATCCGCATTCAATGCGTCCGTAATAAAAAAAATACCCAGTATTTATTATGATTTATGCAACTTAATGGTGATTATAGTAGGCCATATATGATTATTTCAAAGAACTCAATGTAAGTGACATTATTTAAACATTCTTTTTTTATTATATATAAACTGCAGTTTAGGCCGATTACAGCTAATGAATTATTCCATGACTCGTGCATTAACGAATAATAATTAGATAATAGGGTTGGTATTATGTCTGGTTTGTGACGTTTTAAATTATTTTTTTTTTGAGGTATTAACTCTGTATAAAATAAAAAGCATTTCACAAATATTTTTTATTTTAACTAATGTATTCAAATGACTTTCTTATTACATATTACTGGGTTTTATAATGATAAAATGTGGAATTTTTTTTTTTATTCACCGAACTTTCACTAATAGAGTACCATCAACGATCCACTGGCAGGTAGTCGTGAAACTTCCCAGGAGATTATTAGTGGGAAACTGATCTACATTTGCATGTCACGCCATGTAAGATTTGTCTATCGATGTGAGAAAACTGCTCTTGTTTCTAAAAAAAATTATTGCAGCGACATCTAGAAACGAATTAGGTTCGTTTTCTCCAACATACTATATGGCGCGTTGCCAAGGTGGGCCAAGACCATCTGCTTGCTGGCATGTTTTCTTTTCATGGGGTAGGGCTGGCAGCCCAACAGCCAAATTAAACAGGGACTAAGGTCTAAAGTGAATTCGAACTACTACAAACATCCATAGCACCACCAGGACTCGAATCAGAAACCTGTGGCACTGAGCGCCAAAGTCCTTCTGAGTCGTATTTTATTAATTTGCTTTCTAAGATAATTTTTAATCGGAATTGATAAATGGTATAAGAATAAATCATTTCTCATAGCTCGGTCAAAACTTCCATTATACAATTTTGTCACAAAACAACATTTACTTACGTGTCATATGTTAAAACTATAAGATTTTCTTCTTCTTAATAACTTTGCTTAGTAAATTTTGTAATTTTTAACTGTAAAAATTATACTCCTTTTCGATGGTGCAATAGGCCCATGATGGGCCAAGGACGACTGCCCTACTGGCAGATTTCGAGGCAGGAGTTGTTTTCTTCTTACGATATAAGGTTGTCATCCCTACGTCCAACGCTCTACTGTCATATTAGAGCGGCACATATGGTTTTAAAGTGGATTCCGAACCACTACAAACATCAATGACACCGCCGGGACTTGAATCCAAAACCTATGGCACCCAAAACCAGACCGCTAGTCACTCGACCATCAGGTCTCAAAATGATTATATAATATTTGTGAAAATGAAAGCATTAATCCGAGAATGAATAAAATCTTTTTGGCTCATTGTCATACTGTAGATATATTCAAACAAAAATTTAACTTTTAATTTACATAAAAAAGATCACTTACCATAATTTCATAACAAATATTCATGCCCTTTCTATTGTAAGATTTAATTGTTTGACATAAGCAGTTTTTTAGTTTTTACAAACGCCAGAGGATTCGAAAAAATTCAAAATTAAACATGTTTCTTATAAAAAATAATTTATTATAATAAAAAAAAAAATCATTAGTGAAACAAATAAAATCGCATTTATTAAAATATCTCAAGCAAATTAATTTATAATATAGAAGGAAACATAAAAAAAACTATCACAATTGAATTTATTTTTTATCTGCAAAAAATAATAAGCATTATTAATACTAACCAATTACTTGGATTCATTTATATTAAATTATCCGTGTATTTTCTAATTTTCATTCAAATTGATCTTATTTTATTTCTGATTCTTAATTAAAATTTGAATAAAAATTAGTTTAATTAAATATGCTACAACAACAAAAAAAAAAAAAAAAATCCTCCAAATTCTTAGCCGTATAAAAATGTGTAAAAATATAAATTTTTATTTTTAGATTCAATGCAGTGCAATATTAGTATTAAATAAAATGAATTTTTTTAATTCAATTAGAGACTCAAAAGAAATGTTCAATATCTTTTTCTCTCTCTTTTTAATCTGTTGAATCTTTTGTTCGAAATTCGGTATTTTCAGAAGCTTAAGAAAAAACGGAAGTTAAAAATAAGACTTTTTAATACCTAGACAGGAAACGCTATCAGGAAGTATTTTCAGGAAAATCATTTCTTCTCATGAAGATAAAAATTATTTTTTTTCTAACGCCTACTAATTTGAGTTTTTGCATTGTTTCCTTATATATTAGCGTTTTCGACATTTATTTCACCTAATAAAAAGTGTTGCTTTATTCAAACAATAACAAATAACTGTTTATTCATATAAATATCTTATAATGGATGTTGTTTGAGCACAATACATTGAATAGAATACATCCGGGATTGTTATACACAAACAATACAGTTTTCTAAATATTTTTTTTTATGTAACAGAAAACATTTTTACGCTTGAAATTAATTTTTTCCTTTTAATAGTATAAACTGAATAAAACACACGGGATTGACACAGCAGAGGAAAAAAAATTATAGATGAAATAGTTCTGATCTATTAAAACGATTAAACGATCTGATTTATTAAACGTCAGATGATAAAAAAATAGTTTTATATTACTTTAATTATGAATATAATTTATTGTAATGAAGGGCATTGATCTATTTTGAAAATAAATCGTATAACTGAAACATCCTTTTTCCTATTAGTGGTTTAAATTTTAAAAAGTTTTGCAATGAATTCGATTTCTGACAATTTATTGAAATTTTGAAATTTTTAATTAAATGAATTTTTACATAAAAAAGGAATTCAAATTACAGAATAATCTGCAAATTTGTTTTCTACTTTTTCATTTCGTAGAATTTTGTAGCTTTAGAATTATTAAACTTAACCTGTTTTTTAAACAAGGCCATAATAGAAAAATAATATTATGCACACGACTTTAAATTTAATGTTATTGCTTTAAATTACAGAACATGTCTATTGTAATACATTAAAATAAAATTATACTTTTAAACAAAAGTTTGATTTATTTCTACATTTTTCATTTTCTTTTTAAAAGATTTAGGCTAAAATTGAAAATTTATTATGAAATATTATTATTTTTTTAATAAAATATAAATTTTTAATGCTTAACTTATAGTTCTTTTGAATTTAAGTAAGTAAATTACAAATATGATAAATGCTATTTCTTCAAGAAATGAAAATTTTATTTCTGATTTATTAATTGAATTTTTTACTTCTTTTTTAATTATCGTAATTTTATAATATATTTATTATGCTACAGAGTATTTTTATTTTAATTTAAATTTTTATTTCCATTATACTTAACCTATGTTAAATTATAATTTATAATATTTAAACAAATTACATACAATTTATCAAGCTCTTAATGGCAGTTATGATGGCTTAAAATTTAGAGATCAAATTTAATTCTGTACAATCAATACAAAACACAAACATAATTCTTTATAATGCATAAACACAAACATAAAGCTTCAATCATAATAAGCTTCATTCTTTATTCATTTTTTTTTGATAAACAGTGTATAAACAACTATAATTTATTCATCACATAATTTACTCAGCAGATGTATTGAATAATGTATCGAAAACCATCGTTTATATTCAGCATCTAATAGCGAAAAAATAAAACGTTATTAGCGTTAATATCGTGCTCCCCATATAAGTAATTCTGATATCCATTTAATATTAAAACGTATACATTAAATAAATAGCTTATACGTATACATTAAATAAATTGCTTATACGTATACATTAAATAAAGGAGGCCATTAGTAAGAACATATCGCTGTTTGTTGTGAATAGAACACCATATTTTGCACACAAGAAAATCTCACTTATCGTGACACATCCATATAAAAACGAACATCATTTTTTGTATAAATAAAACCTCAGATAGGTATTTCTTAATCTCAAAGGAAAAACAGCTCCATACGTGAGGAGGAAACCAGAAAGGGTCCCAAACCACATACAACCCTGGGGGCACCATCACTTTGAGGTGCTCTGGTTAATGTTCGAAAGCATATCATTCCTTAGATGACCTGGAGCTTTTCCGCCACTGCACCAAACGATATTCTAGATCAATCAGATTATTTGGATCGATTCTCGAGGGGTAGAAGCTAACAGACGATAACTGGACTCGTCACTTAGAAGAAAGTCGTTTGGTTTTGCCAAGTAGGACAGTGGGAATTGGAAATATATTGTGCATTTATAAATGGCAATTTGGTTTAATGATTGGATGGCAAATTCATTGATGGATGTTTAGATTTCGTGATAGCATGGCCAAACCTTCAATTGATTTTGAAGCCTTAATGGCATAATTTTGTGTAACGAACAGCTAAAAGAAACGCTTATGATTTTTTTCTTCTATGAGTTTTTATCTGGGTTAAAAAGGAAATGGCTTATCTTATAAAGTGCTACTTTTCTTTAGTTCATTTTTCTATTAGTAATCGATGATAGGTAAAATTGTTTTTATAAATTAGGACTCCACCCTGCTAATATGGTGAATAATAGAAAAAGGCTACCACACCTAAAACTTGAGTTCAAATCTTGGATTTGAAATTGATATTTGTTTAATCCACACTCTACATCCTGATTCGAAGAAGTAGACATAACCGGTATGATTTTACTTTAGACGTAAATCATTTTTTTTTTCGTCTAACAAAAGATTAATTTCAAATACAAATATTTAGATATAGGTCTAATTAATATCAAGGAAATATATTTTTATTATTCAGATATAATACATTACTTGCAATTAAGAAACGGTTTTGACAACACAATCAGGCTTACAGTTATCTAACAGGTCAAAATCGTTACAGTCTGCCTTTTATTGCTAGCTTTTATTCCTCCTTGTTCCTAAATAATTAACAGAAAAGCTAATATACAGAACAAACTTAATCTTATAGGACATTCATTAAATGTACGGCGATTAATCATATATGTATTGCTATGCTACAGATACAATGTATTATACCATAAAATGTAGCATACGTTTATGTAATCCTTGTATATGGACTTTACTGTAGAATCAATTAAGGTTTACTTTGATTTAATAATTAATACTATTGTAAACTGTAATTTTTATTTGAATCAATGAACTACTATCGTATATCTATTGAAATGTTGTTAAATGTACAAATCATCAATAATTTTACTTTCAATATCTTGTACAAAATTGACTCATTACTTTCATGCCATTTTAATTAGATCGATAACAATCCTTTTGTGTCTCTAAAATAGGACAGATAACATTTCTGTAGCATTTATACTGCAATATTAATTAACAACATTTAGATATTAATACCATATCGCCACAAACCATTAGATATACTTCGAGTTCCTTTTATTTATTGAAATTTAAAAATATATATATATTTAGAAATTAATTTTTTTAATGCGGCTAAGTTCTTAATATGAAAACTAAAATATTAAAATTAAATAATTCAATAGGTAAAATACATATTAATAAATTAATTATGTTCATATTAAAGCATCCTATTTACTTCCAGTTTGAAATATTTGTTTTAAAATAATATAAATTAAATTACTGTTTGATTAATTAAAAAATTAAATTGTTTATAAAATAAATTATATAAATTTGTTTATGCTGGAGAGTTTTTGTTAACCCCAATGAGTTTAGCATCTTTATCTTTCATGATTTTAAACGAAGTAATTAGAGTCATTACTGTGATTTATTACGACCTAGATTTAAACTATTGACCTTTTGAAAATTAGAATTTAGTTTTTTTTTTTTTTTTTTTTTTTTTTTTTTATGCTTCAAGAACATGACTCAATTCAGATGAATTTAATGAATTATTTCATTAAACGAAGTGAAAGTCTGCAAATTTATTTCTGAAATAATAAATCTGAATTTGTTTCATTTGTTATTTTATTATGAAATATTTAATAGTTTAAATTTATATCCAAATCATTAAATATGATATGAGTTAAATTAAGTTATGGAAAACAATTCACAATTACGCGTTTGTTGCATAAGACGTAAGAAGCATAAAAAATATGTTTCATATTTTTAAATGTGATACTTTATCTGAAACTAATACAATTAATTAAATTAGTATTAATTTATTCTTTTTACATGAAGTTTGGCAAATATGAAAATCTACTTTCTTCAAATAGTTTCACAATTAATTTATTCAAACAACTTTCTAGCAGAATAAGCAGCACATTTAAAAACACATCAATAATACATTTTTTTTAAACTTTTTAATTGCTGAAGTCATTTCTTTATCCATCAATAAATTTTCCGTTTTAAAATTGTGAAGATAATTCTAATTTCAATTATAACTCAAATTGTTGCAAGACGTTTTTAAAACGATCCTCAGTTGATTGTGATTGCGATTTTAATTTTAATTTTTAATTTTTTTAAAATTAATTTTGTGTATGCTAAAATTATTTCTTCTTTATTGTGTATATTTTTTTTAACTAGTTAATTTACCTGTATGGAATATTCAACCATAGAAAACGATGATTTGATTTAAAAAAAATTCTAAAATTTTCAAATTCTTAACTAAATAAGTTTATTCGGTTATCCATTTCTTAAACCAAGACATGACTTTCTAATGATCTGCACAGATTATTTTTAAATCCACAGATCCACAGATTATTTTTAAATGTATGTTTCCCAAGACCCTATAACAGACAATTATTGGCCAAGTGGTGTTATGTACAGGAGAGATCAATCAATTTCTGACGTTGCAAGACATTGCAACTTAAGATGTCTACAATTGCAATTTAAGATGTCTACAATTACAATTTACAATTGCAATTTAAGATTTTAACATCACAATTTAAGACTCTGCAATAGTTTTTTTAGAAACGAGGAAATTTGACGAGAGCATAGAAGGGCAGGCTGTCTAGTGATATTTTCCGTGTTTTCTTTAATTTGACAAACAAATGCGTGACAGTTAGCTCAAATATTCCTCCCGAAAAGCAATGTGTCCGATGGTAGGCTGTTAGCGGTATATATAAATGGAACAAGACAGTCACAGGTGTTCAACAACAACAATAATAATAATAATAATAATAAAATGGCGAAATTCCCAAAAAATTTTTATGTAGGCGAAATTTTAAAAGTCCAATTTTTTTTCCTACTTTGAAAAATTCATAAATACATATAATATGTAGTACTTATACCATCTTCATTGATATTTCTTCATTCATATTTTATATTATTTATTCCATCTTCATTGATATCTCTTGGCTTTTGATAAAAATTATCAATATATATTTATCAATTAACTAAAACCAAAAAGTATTCATGCTAGCCCTTTTTATCATTGATGCTCACATATATGTCTAAATAAGTGTTCATCAAAGGTGAAATAAAGTGACTTCTGCAGAATTCAAATGTGTTACAGGATGTATCGAATTGCCCACAGTACCAGTTGAGAGGTCGACCGTAAGTATCCACAGGGGCCTTGAATTTCAAACGAAAGTCTCAAGTGAGCACGTAACAGTTACCGCATTCACTCAGGTGACCCGCTATCCGGGGCGGTTGCGATACAAATCAAATCAGCTTCGAACAAGGTCAATTTCAGTTTGACGGCCGATTGCCATTCACAGAGCCTGGCTTTACTGTAACTAGTTTCACAACGTTCAGGTCTCGTTTAGGATGTAGGTGGATATTTATCAAAGTAGTTTTGTTTAAATTCGAGAGAAAAGAAACAAAAGGTTTTTCTAAAGTGTGACGTATTGGAGTTTTGTCCTTAAAGGAGATATTGTTATCACGTACACAAACGTTTGCTTTCAATTATTAATGGCTTTTATAACATAAAGCCATTCATAACGGCTTTCATAACAGCATAAATTTGTTCATAATTTTGCGATTTCAATATAAAAATGTTTCTTTCTAAAAATTAAAAATTTACTTTTCATTACGCTAATTCCTATGTTTATCGGTAATTTAGAGTTTTAAAGATAGTTATGTGGGATATACAACACTACTTAGAGTGCAACATAAGATGGTTATATAATACACACATATTATCACACCACAATGCTACATTAATTAAAAATGAACCCTAACAATGGAGCCATTTAGACTTTGTTCACTTTTCATGGTTTGGTTTGTCACTCTACGGTCATTTTTTGCACACATTAGGCTAATTACACAGGGACCTATAATTTTAAAGTGAATTCGAATCACTTACAAACATCCAAGCCACTACTAAGATTCGAACTTGAAGCTTGTGGTACAAAAAGCCAGAGAGCTAGCTAATTGACATCAGGCAGCTCACTTTTCTTCGAGCCCAATGGAAAAATTTCCTGTCCTATGGATTTATCATTCCAATCCTCAGTATAGCCACAGAACTTTGAGTTTGGCATCACTTGTCGAGTCTGTAATCAAGCCTAATCCTCTTTTTTGTATAGAATAGTATTGATTATTGCGCTGGTTTTGGCATCATTTGTCGAGTCTCTAATCATGCGTAATCCTCCTTTTGTATAGAATGGTATCGATTATTGACTTTTTGTTGAGTCTCTTATAAAGCCTAATCATCTTTTTGTAATTTTGGTTTTTACCATTTAAGTACATGGTAAAAACCAAACTGATGGCCTGATGTCCAATTGGCTGACGCTCTGGCCTTTGGTACTACAGGCTTCAGGTTCAAATTTTGGTGGTAGCATGTATGTGTGTTAGTGGCTTGAAATACACTGTAGATTCACTATAGGTCCACTATAAACTGTAGGGCTAATTAGCCTAAAGTGTGCAAAAAAATGATCAGAGCGACAAATCCAACCAAACGTGCTTTTTCTTGCCAACCCAATGCAACATTTTCCTTTTTCGTAAATTAGAGTATACCTTTTTCGTAAATATTTGTTTAATATATAATAAAATGACTAATATTATAAGAAAATTGTATTTTTAAAATAAAAATTAAAATGGAAACAATTAAAATCAGTTGTAAAAAACTTTCAATATTAATTATTATTTTACCTTATTCAAGGTTATGCAAATGTTAAAAGAAAATAGTATAAAATACGGATATTTTATTTTTTTGCACGGAAGCTTTATTGTAAATGTAAAAATCCTTAATTATAAGCTAATAGAATTTCGTCCTTGTTTTGAATACATAATTTTTAAAACTTTTTCATGCGCATCTTATGTCGCATAAGACGTTAAGCAAATGTTTTTATTTAAAATAGATATCTTCAATTGAATGAAATACATTGTTTATGTGATATTTATTTACTCAACACTGTAATTATAAGCCAGTTTCCTTTCCCATTTCAACTGATCCGTCGCTGTAACCGCACTTCTTTTTGTAAGAAGCTAAGGAAGATACCGTAAAGATTTCCGTTATTCCGCTGCGTCCTTGAATAAACAGAATAGAATAATAAAAAGGAAGCACGCAATAGAAAGAAATTGAAATAAACTTCCTGATAAGTTAAATCATTGCTTAATTCTGTTTTAAAAACAAAACCCATAATTATATGCGTATGCAATTTAAAAATAATTGAAATTCACGATGAAGAAACATTGCACCTGATATCAGAATCTAAATCTGTACTTATTTGTATGTAGTTATTTGTAAACTTTAATTTTTAGGATTTATTTAATAATAGTCTATCATTAACTGAGCTTTAATAATATCTTTTTGAAGCTATATTAATTTTTTTAAAATTTCACTTGCTGTTTAGTTTCGAATTAAATAAGTACAATTTTATCAAACTTATACTGTTAAATATCAGTAATAAAAATAATACTTTTGTCCTGTATTATTATTTTTTCAGAATTAATTTTTATTAAATCATTCAAATGAGACTAATCAACATTTGCAGCTATTATATTTGAATGTACATTTATTCGATGTATTTGTTTCAAATACCTGACAAAATTTTCCTTGTTTTTCTGAAATGAAAATTGTAATTTAAGAATTGATAGTCACTCCGAAAGTTTAAAAAAAAATATGATAATTGATATTTGAATCAGATTTTTTTATGGTAAAAACAAAATACATTAATTCCCCGAAATTTATACAAAAATTTGCTTAAAAATGTTAAAGAAATAAGGAACTTATGTCTTTAATACGTCATTCTAATAATATTGCTAATGATTTAGTAAAATTCCTATTGTTGGAATTATAGTTTGTGAATTCATTAATGATTATGAAATAAAATCTTACATTTGAGCAATAAATTCAATTACATTTGATTAATAATAAATAAATAACAGCTATCATTTGTAATAGTGGCTACTTCCAGTAACAATTCTCCTTCAATTACGGTTACAAAAATAAAATTAACTTCCATCTGATAACCTTAACTTTAATATTTCATCTTACTAAATAATACTATTATAATATTACAACGAATTTTATATAATAGTTATTTAAAAATTTAATAAATTTACAATTTCATTTTACCAGCGTTTTTCAGTAAAAATATACAAAAAGTATTTGCATACATTATTAACTACAAATAATATAGCAAATAACAGATATACACATCAAATTATAAATATATAATTTTTATTATTTAGAAAATAATTACTCGATTTAACTTTATATATTTACTATAAAAAGACTGTTTTAAAAAAATTAAATTTTTATTGAGGGACAAATAATTTAAAGGTCAAGTTAAGATACTATTTCCAGAAAAAAATTGAAATTAAGGATTCAACTTCTTTAACAAAGAAAATTAAATTTTTCAAAAATGGACAAAATAAGCGATTAGTAAGACTTGGCCTTGTCGTCTTTAATTTTTCTTTTCCTTTTGTAATTATAATTGTTATAATAACTGCAAGCTTCTTTCCAGCCACCTTATAAAATAAGCACTTTTAGAGCAATCGACTAACCGCACCCTTTACGCACGAGATACGCCCAACTTCGTAACGACTTATTAAGTAATTTTTTTTCTACTCGGAAATAAACAAAAGAAGTTGTTCCAAGTGGCACGCTTACGAGAAAACCAACAATCGGGCGTAGTTGCCAAATTTGATGACTAGATAGCTAATTTAAAAGTACAACTTGGTGATTCAGTTAATATATTTTTACACATTTATCGTGAGAGACTGATTAACTTCAATATTTAAATTGTTTTTAAATCCCAGTGTAAATCAGTTTTATTACAAAAACAAACGGAGAGAGCTACAGCACCATGGTGGGTTGGAGAAATATTATTCAAAACCTAAAAAACGAAGCCTTATTAGAATATTTTTGCATTTAATCATAAATTCTATCAATGCCATTCACCAGTAAAACTGTATTAATACATTGTATTTTTGGACAGAAACTACGTATTAAAACATTATTCAATAATTTTGGGCAGTTGTTGTTTTTAAAATAATATTAATATTAAGTACACATTATTGCAATTTGAAAATTGTGGTGAATTTGTGTAGAATATTGAAAGCATTTCTCTTGAAAATATTTTGAAACTCAATTTTATTCTCCGTTGAAAACTTTAACGGATAAATTTGAATACAATATGGGAAGTGGAATCAATTGTAAAAGGAGAATGCAAAACCACCACTAAGAAACCTCACGGTATTCATTCAAATATGAGTGAAGTGTAGCAATCCTTCCTGTGATGCACACTGGATAATGCTAAATTTGCTACGTATCTACTATTTTTGTGAAGAATCCTGGGGCTTGAAAACTGTAAACTTACTGGTCGATATGAATCAGTGTTACCTGTTTTTTGCCAAATGTTATGGCAAATACTTTGATAAATTTTGGCAAAATTTGGCAAAAGTTTTGTAAATTTTATTCAAATTTATCCTTTAAAGTTTTCAATGAAGAATAAAACTGAATTTCAAAACATATTCAAGAGAAAGGCTTTTAATATTTTGCTAATAATATTAAAAGCTATATATTTATTGGTATATTATATTTATTTATTATTATATAAAGCTAATATTAAAAGCTAATTATGCTAATATAAGGCTTTCAATATTATTTATTATTATATTACCACAATTTTTAATTTGTAAATAAGGTTACATATTAATATTACTTATTATTACTTAATATTATTTTATAAAGAAACGCTGAAAATTATTGAATAATGTTTTAATACATAGTTTCTGTCCAAAATAATTTTTATTCTAATTAGAAATATTTAATTAGATAGATTATATTTAATTAGATCAAAAGATAAAAAAAAATGGATCGTTCTGTGTTATAGTTTTTCAATTGGAAGAAATCTAATGCGCCACTATCATTTATTGAACCTGTTATATTCATGTAGAAAAATATTATAAATCCTATATATAATATAATGTTATTATATCTATTATTATAAAGTTTTTATTTACTTTTCTTTTAAATGCAATTATTTTAATTGAATATTACAAGTGAAAAAGTCATGGGAATAATATGCAAATTTTCAGATGGCAGTATCATCGCGTAGAACAGGTATAAATGCGCAGTGCTTTTTGCAGAGCTTTCATTCTGTTCAATTGTTCATGTGAAGAGGTTTTCTGATGATGACCGCAGACGGAATTAACAGATTTGAACGCGGAATTTAATTGGAGCTAGACGCATAAAGATTAAAAACATTCCCAGATCCACTGTGTCAAGAGTGTGCCGGAGAGAGTAAATTTCAGGCATAACATCCCACCATGGACAGCGCAGTGGTCGACCGCCTAAAACGACCGAACCGGCGACGTCTGTAAAGAGTCGTAAATTCTAACAGACAAGCAACACTGTGTCAAATAACCGCAGAAATCAATGGACGTACAAGGGACTTGTCTTTGAAGGAGAAATTTGGCTTTCTTGGGCTATTTCAACAGAAGACCGACTCGAGTGCCTTTACTGACAGAACGACATCGCTTGCAGCGACTCTCGTTGGCACGTGAGCATATCGGAAAACATTCTGAACATTGAAGAACATTCTGGACAATTCCAACGAATGATCTGGCCACCTAGACCGCCCGACAGGAATCTCATCGAACATTTATGGGACATCATCGAGAGGTCTGTTCGTGCCGAAAATCCTGCACCATCAACGCCACAATTATGGACGTCTATCGGGACAGCATGGCTCAATATTCCACCAGAAGACTTCCAACGACTTGTTGAGTCCATGCCACGTCGAGTTGCTGCACTTCGCCGGGCGAAAGGAGGGCCGACACGATATTAAGAGGTATCCCATGACTTTTGTCACTAGTGTAATAATTAAGATTGAATTGAATTTTTCAAAATTCATAATTAAATCTATAAACAAAATTTATGAAAATAAAGGTTAAGGTTAAATCAGAACAAAATATTTTGTTATAATTATCGATAACATAAATTGAAAATAATTTTAATTAATAATATAGCAATTAAATTAAATTGAACTTTAAAATTAATTAATATTTTATACTAATTAACGAACATTTAAAAATTTCAATTGAATTCACAAAAAAAAAAAAAAAAAAAAAAAAAAAAAAAAAACTATGTTAGGCTTCAATTTATTAATACAATTTTACTGGTTAATAAATTGAACTGTACTGACTAGTTTGATGAATTGAAGTGTATTAATAAATAGGATATTATTGACAAAATTTTTGATCTAATCGTGAATCTAACGAAATTATTAAGAAGCAATTTCAAAATATTTTTTTACATATAATAAGCTTCATTATTTTGAAATAAAACAATATTAACTATAAAAATACTAATAAAATGACAATGACAAACAATGAAATAAATGACAGACCAAATCTATGAATTGAACTAATATTTTAACTTTATATTTTTCAAATTAAAAACAAATAATAAAAACATATAAACATAAATTATTTAATTTAATTACTAAGATACTTTCTTTAAACCTTTATGTGTCAAATAAAAACAAAATAATTACTTTTCATACTTTTTTTTTAAAACTGCTATTATCTTTTTTTTTTAATCCTGACTGTTTTATTATTGTTTAAAAACAGTTATTTCAGAAATGGAATCTTTGTTGACCTCTCCAACAATACGTGGTACTCTTCAAACCATCGTGGCATCCATTTCACGTGTTTTGTTTGTATAATGGATGTTTCGAAACACGACCAAAATAATCACGCAATTTCTTTTAAAAGAACTTGGACAGCACGTAAAAAAAAAACTTCCGTCTATTGAAGAAAACGTGAAAAGTTTAGGAATATTAGCTTTAAGTGAACAATATTCCATCACTCCTTTTTGACCTACTTGTAAAAAGGTTATCTCGGAGAAATTACCAATTTTTTACTGCTTGTTTTCCATATCATTGCAGTTTTTTAGAGTCAGAGGAATGTTCAAATATTTTTAAAATGTATAGTAAAATGTTTTAAATGTATATAGCAAAATGTTTTAAATATATATTGTAAAACACGTTTAGCATCAAATTTTAATTTTGTATATTTATGTAACTTTGATTCAAATATAATTCCGAAATAATATTTTTTAATGTGATGTGAAATATGTTAAATTATTAAGCACGAAAAATTATTTAATGTAGATAAAAAATATTTTGAGAAAGCAACTTCATATATAATAATAATATTATTATTTATTAAAATAAATATTCAAGTGGTGTAGAAATTTTTCACACAAGGTATTTTGTTCAAAAATATATTTTTTCAATTGAAAATTTTCATTAAAAATAAAAAATTAAACGAAAATAATGTATTTTTCTAAATTTAAACTAATTTATTAAAAGTACTTTTAATTAAAAAATTATTTTAAAAATTTAATTTTTTTTAAGTTAATTATTTTTTTAACATTTTTACAAGATTTATTAGATGTAATTATTATATTTATTCATTTATGGTATTTTAAGAGAAATAATAATATTTTTGAAATTTTAATTTACCAAACAGTCTGCGTTGTATTTGTAAATTGAAATATAATAAGATTTAGTATTTTAACGAAGATATATATTCATAATATCGAAAAGATAAGATCTAAAAATAAATTAAAATAATTAACATAAATTAATTTTTAATTTTCTTATTTATTATTTTTCAATAATTCAAAGTATAAAACATCTTTATTGCGTTTATTATAATTATAATTCTATAATAAAGAATATTAATCGTAAATAACAATTTAAATTATAATCATAATTATAATATTACATTCTTATAATAAAAATATTAACAATCATTATAATTACAAGAATATTAATTAATAATTTAATTTTTAATATACTTACCATTATAATGGCAAGGAATATTAATAGTAATTTGGTAACTTTTCGCATAAGCTTTATTCTATGATTCGAATTTGAATGTATCCAACATTTACTCAAACCAGTAATAATAAAGTAATATAAAAAAAAATAAGAAATTAAAATTCTACATCTTATGTACAGCTTGAAGAAAAAAAAATCTGGTTTTTCTGTACAGATAACGGTTAAAATGTCAAGATCTCAATTCGCAGTTACTTTTAGAGACCTTCCACTGATACTGCCATGTCGATAAAGAAAAAAAAAAAATAGCCCGTTTCGCAAATTAAGGTCAGTCGGAATGTAGGCAAGTTGAATGACTCTCTCTCATCACATTTGCAGAGATGAACCCTCAGGACATCACACACAACTTCAAAACTGATGGAAAGGAGATGCTAAATACGTCTTCCTGTCCCACAGAGATCAGGAATAGGGGCCCTCAGGACAAGTGTGGGAGGTTAGGGCGGAGGCACTCAATGAGGATTTTCCTCCTCAATAGATGGATCGTTTACAGCCATATTCCCACATTCAAATGATGGTAATTTGTTTCTACGATCAATAAACCTACATATTTAAACAATACGTCAACTCTGTATGCAAATTTTGTATTGAGTAATATCTTTGGAAGACTAATATGCTATCATCATTGCCGTGCATATTGGAAGACTAGCATGCACGGTATCATAGATTATTTCCATCATTTAATAAATGTCGTTTCTTTAGCGGGTTTAGTAGTAGCATTGCCAACAAGATTTTTCAATGCCCATTACAATCTGCAAGTAAAATAATTCTAATTATATTTCTGAAATCTAAATCTATATATGAGAATCTAAATATTTTGGCTTAATCAAGGTTATTAATGTAATGGAAAACTCTTGAAATTTGTAAGAAATCAGCCGAATTAAAAAAAAAAATATTTTTAGAAATTATTAGTACTTAATGGTTGATGAGATAGGAATGTGACCTGATGGACTAGTGCTCTGGAGATCGGTGCCATAAATGTTTGTAGTGATTTGGAATCCACTTTAAACCATAGGGCACGGTCTAATATGTGGTAAAGCGTTGGAGAAGAGTTGAAAACCCTCCCAGTAAAAAGTAAAAAAATCTCATGTTGCATAATCTGTCAGTAGGCAAAGTCTTTGGCCCACCAGGGCTGTTGTGCCAATGAAGAAGATAAAATTGAGTGTATTTTTTAAGAAAATTAAAAAAAAAAAATATATTATTTGTTAATATAAGGCATAAATTTTGTTTGCAGTCTCTGAAAAATAATATTTCTTTCTATTTCTAAGCTCCACAAGTTTTATATCATAAATTTAGAATTAAATTCAATATTAGTCCAATTAATTTTACCAAAAAAATTTTACTGTTATATTTATAAAAGGGTCATGCTATTATCATACTATTATATTTATAAAAGGGTTATCTAAATTAAATAAATTGAATAAAATGATAATTAAATATTTTTAAAAATAATTTCAACTCATAAACTTATTTATTAACTTATTATTTATTTAACAATAAACAAAAACGTATTTTATCATTATTGTTTTAACTTCAAAATGTAATGTAATATTTCAATTAGTTCAAAAATAAATATCCTTATAGTTTTTACCAACGATCCATTATAGGGTTTGAACGATATCGCACGCATTGCTGATTTACAAATCAGAAAAAAGATCAGCTTTCAGAAAAAGTTTCATGTAATCCATTGAGGCATGTAATGCAAAACGTTTTCAATTTCTCATGTTATGCATTGAGAACTTTCGGTGCAATTGCATTTTTTTCTTTTACGAATACGCAACAGTTTTTACGTAACTTTGGGAAAAATGGCCCCAAGAGGAAATGTTCGAAGAACCAGATGACCAATTCATACATCTCCAAATCACGAAACAACGTGGTTATTATGATTTGCGACACAATGGATCACACAGGTTGATCTGGTTTCTGCTTTTCGAAACTCTCGCTTGTTGATAAACGGCTTGGCTGAAATGCTTTGAAAAGTTCAGATTGATGTATAAAAAGTCATTTTTATAATAAATTCCACTTTAAAATACTTACAAAAAAAACACACACACATAAAAACTCAATATAGAGGAAGTTTCATATATTTATATTTTTCCATATAGCGGACATAAAATAACTTCATGTAGCGAGATTTTCTATTTATTAGTTTAATATGATGAATTTGAAGGCAAACAATATCTAATAGTATTATATTAAATAATTAATTAAAATGGAATGTTCACATATTCATATTTCTATATAGGGTGCATAAAATAACTTCATATAGCTAGATTTTCTATTTATTAGTTTAATATGATAGATTAAAGGCAAACAACATCTGTTAGTATTATATTAAACAATTAATTAAAATTGAATTTACATATGGTTATATTTCCATATAGGTTCTTAAAATAACTTCATATAGCGAGTTTTTCTATTTATTAGTTTAATAAGATAAATTTGAAGGTAAAAAATCATCTAATAGTATTATATTAAACAATTAATTGAAATCGAATTTTCATATATTCATATTTCCATGCAGCGGACATAAAATAACTTCATATAGCGAGATTTTCGATTTATTAGTTTAATATGATAAATAGTTAATAAAGTAACTAACTCAAACAAACAAATATAAACATTTATATTTATCCATTATTTTAAATGTCACACAGAAGAAAATTCATTGTTATCTCTTTCCATTTTTCCATACGTAACTAAAAAAAAGGAATAATGGCAGTTTTTTAATAAAATTCCGTGGAATAAATGCAATGTTCTTTAATAGTAATTTTTTTAAACATTTCATTAATGTTAGTCATACATTATGTTTTTGAATATTTGATATGGAAAGACATATGTCATACTATCTATTGCTGTTGTTGTCGTATCCCTTGAAGAGTACAAAAAAAATCACACACTTATCGTGGTGCTCCCGAATAATATTGGCTTTGATTGCCAGCTAAGAGTATAAATCCTCTTTCAAGTGATGTTCCAGACAATGTTTGGCGGCTTCAACAGCTGAACATGATGAGCAGTAAGCTCGACATCAGGATAGTTACCGCATTTTTGGTATTTTTTAATGCCATCAGTAGACATTTTCATATTTTTTGTGGTGCTTCATCCTTAATCTTGTGAGAGTGGTAGCTGTTTTTCTGTCGAAATCTAGTTCTGTTATTTAGTATTTAGTTTTTATTTTAGAAGAAATTATAAGTTTAGATTTTGCCAATGTTTTGCATCTGCAAGGGAGGTAAGAATAGCTGTCTGATCCAGACTTCTAGCATTATTCGTCAAAGAATCTAATTTCATTCAATTCCAAATCCACATGAGCAGGGACCCATATACTGTCTATTGCATTATACAGTTATAAGACATTTAATTTCTCAACAATAAAATTAAACATTTAAATTATTATTCTAAAATAATTTTATGGTTTTAGTAATTATTTAATAAACAAAGCATTTTATGTCAATAGTTATAATTTAATTACTAAAAAATTTTAAGATAGTTGTAAATCAATAAATTTAATTATTCAAAAACTTTAAGATAGTTGTAAATTAAAGAATTTAATTATTCAAAAACTTCAAGATAGTTGTAAATTAAAAGAATTTAATTATTCAAAATTCATAGGATGGTCACGCTGGGATGAAATAAAATAATTAACCTGAATAAATAGGCACAAATATTTGCATTTAGCCAAGCGCTATGCAGAGGAATTCTCATCTTTATCTCTTTGAATTTTTCTATTCACAACAACGACAAAAAAAAAAGAAAGGAAGAAATCTCCATAAACAAAGAGACGTAATTTCGGTGTCATTTGTCTCACTTCTGAAGCATTTCGGTGCGCTGTGTGGCAACGTTTTTAGCAAGAGCACGTTACTGACCCAGTTATTGCCCCTCACAAGTGACAATGCTTATTCCATTTCAGAGAGAGAGCGTGATCGTGAATTTGCAAATCACCAGCGACGAGACCAGATGGGTATTGCGTGTCGGTTCTATTGTTTTTATTCTCACATTAAGCCCTTGTTTATGGTGCACTTTCGCTTATAGCCGCACTGAAAGTGAGCGTGGAACTTGCGATGTGCCACAATTGTTTTTTGTTTCCCCTGCATTGTTGGAGCCGGCATTTTCTTTTTATTTTTGTTGATGATGATCTCTGGTTAGAATTCAAAATGGCAAGTCTTAAAATAAAGAAAGTGAGGAAAAAAGTGCTTTGACTTTAACCTATATAAATGTTTTATTCTCATTTTTTTATATTTGTATATTTTTGGTAGCTTTTTTTTTTTTTAAAGTCATACAAAAGAAAAGGAAAGATATTCAGATTTTATTTGTATTCTTTGTAGCTTTTTTTTTAAGTTAGGTAAATAAAAAAGTGTATATTTATATATATATATTAGTTTCAGTGTTGAAAGATTCCTTTGGGTACCATTACTATTCTGAGTTTTTTATTTTTATAAGTTATTGTTGGGGTTGTATTTCTTCGAAAATTTATTATCAGGCATTTATTTATTTTATATTATATTTCTGTGATATTTTTGCTAATTTATAGTTTGTTTATGTTTCAGATATTGTATATTAAATCGTATAAATTTAATGATAAATTTTTTTAATCAAACATTTCTTTTGTATATTATTAATTGTTGAAATTTTCTATATAAGGATGTCCTTTTATCAGAATCAAATAAAGGAAAAAGATGAAATAAATTAGCAAATATTTCTAGAAATATATATAGTTGATATTTTTTTTTTGAAAATTCGTTTATGTAGTTTTAATTTGTAAATGATTACTTCTTTGTTTCTTTTGTAATGTATAACACTTACTTGCGCCACAAATAGTAGGACTGGGACTGGCATAACTATACTACTTTTACGTACTATATAGAGAAAATTTGGAAAATCCACACAAAAAGTATGTCAATGAGTGATGCGTGCTATATATATATATATATATATTTTTGTTGAAGAATTTTCTCGGTCTAAAAGCAATCACTACAACATGGAATTTGAATTTGATCCGTCTTGTACGAATCCATTTTCGAAACTGAACCGTCCTGTACGAATCCTGCATTCGAATCTGAACCATCCTGTACGTTAACTGTGCAATGTTACTACTGGGCTACGGGTCAAATTTTTGAATGAACATAATGATACCACACGTTTATATTTAACCAAAATACATTCGAATGTGACAATGGGTAATCTACACTAGCATTGAATAGATTATTCTGATTGTATATGGTTATGCTCATGATATAATAATTTATCACTAAATTTAAGGCATGATGACATATTTTTGATAAGACATAAAAAATAGTATTGAATTGGTGAACAGCAAAACGCAATATATTCCTCATCAGGTGTCGAATTCGTCATTTGATCATATACGATACCAGAAAAAAGTACAGATGGACAGATTATATATATTTATTATTTTTATACCTTACAAAAATTTATCAGAACTATTATTTAATATAGTGATTCATATTATTATCAATATTATGTTTAATAATGAGCAATAAAACTGACTGTCGATGTCATCGTATATAGCAAACAAACAGATCATTCACTTATAAAAAAATGAATTCCGTAAAGCATTATGAAAAAGAAAGCAATAGAAAATATATATTTTTTGTTGTATTGAATAAACTTTACATCCTTCATGACCTTATGTACCGGCTATCATGGTGATTGAAATGGTAACAAATACAAGATCCAGCAACATATTACACCATAAAATCTATCATTTATCACATAAGTTACAAAAAGAGTCTTTTCTCTCTATCTGCCTAACCTTCTGTCATGTAACATGTTTTAACCGATAACCGACCTGCCACAACTCGTAAGCAGATTCAATTATTTTTCCTTCCATCCAAATCTTCACCGGTTTCTTAAGCAGATGTAGACAGACATTCCTTAATTTGCCAATGTTTTTTTCTTCTACCTTCTTTTTTTTTTTCTTGTTGTTCGTGTAATAAACGAGCCGCACTGGCTCGTCATCAGAGTTGCGGATTTCCTTGGCCTAGATTCGATTGCCCCGTTCCCTTCTCACCGACGCCTACAAAAGTTCTGCTGCCATTAACTGAGAAATTGATTTTCTTCACCTTCCAGAAGCATCTTCTTGTACTGGATGGGGCACTTCGTCTTGATTCGCTCGGCGGTACGTGTCGTCGGCTAGGTGAATGTCTGGCCGATCGATTGCGATTGTAATACGTGCATGCATGGTGGATTTCGATAGTTCTTTTTATCAATTCCTTCTATTAGCTCACACTCTCCTTATATATATCTTGTTCCAAATTTTCAATCGTTCATAAAATACTTTTTATTCATCCACTCAAGTTCAAATGCATTTTTTTTTAACTTGTAGTGGACGACAATTGATGTCAATACATTTTTTTTTTTTCAAATATTAATTCAGTAATTAAATTTAATTAGTTAATTTTAGATTGAAGCTACATATATCTATTAATAGATGGCGCCAGATAAACTTAAAAGAATGAATGAAAATTATGTATAAAGGACTTTCTGCAATATAGTGAAAAAAAGTAGGAATTCTTTTAGATATTTGATTTTGATATTTTTTAGATATTGAATTTAAATTTTTTTTTTATATTACTTGTCTTTCATTCAGTAGTTGAGATAGTTTTCAATTATTAATTTAGATTTGTCATATTTTTAGTTTTATCTACTCATATTTTAAGCCTAATGGTTTAGTGATCGCACCTTAGATAACTTGCAAGATGAAGTGATACTGATTCTACTGAGGGCTTGAGGTTTAAAAACAAATAGACTCTCACTTAATCATGCCGGAGGCTTGCATCATCTGTTGGAGATATTCTGATTTCACTATGTAATATATTACATGAGTGAAATCAGAATAAATGGGTGCCGTCACTTTTTGAAGTCTTAAAATTGACAGATTCTGAATTATATCATGCTTCATTTTAATGATTGAATTTATTATTGTCATAAATATCTTATAAGGTTTTAAGACAGTTTCCTGAGAATGCCAATACCCTTCCATAAGGAAAAAAACTCAAACTAATTCACAATTCAGTAGTATGCACACTAGCCTTCAGTAGACATGACATTCTGTTAATGACTCACACTTGAAAACAAATGTTAATTGTTGCAAAAATATTGAATTAACAATTGAATTGTTTTGTTGAAAGTTTTCCAATATCCTCCAATAAGACAAAAAAATTACATTTTAAAGACTCAGATCTCGGAATATTTCATATACTTTACGGATCGTTCACTGGAACATTAACAAATTAGAGAATTTTTAAATTGTTTATTAATAGTGCAAATGTTCTCCTATAAGGGAAAAAAAGTTATTGTAAATTTTTAAATTTTTAAGATATTGTTTTCAATTAAAACTTTTTGTAATTTTTTTGAACTGAAAAGGATATTTCCTTAATGTTTCTGTGGTTATTTTTGGGTTTATTAAATAAGATTACTATTTTAATAACAATATATTTTAAAACAAAAAATTAAGGAAAAAAAAACAATGGCACAAAAAGTGCTAAAATCTGCAGTCATATCATTTAGCTTTAAAAATATTTCTGTGTCTAATCTTCAGTGTCCTGGATTGATTCAGTGGCAGGATTGACATCCCATGAGTAGTCTATTCATGGATGGAGGGAAAGGGCGGTTTTTGTTGTGATGGAACACCCACAGGTAGAAGTCTGACTTGGCTCCGTGTTGCTAAAGAAGCAGGGCAGTGCCTTCCAGGAGGATATTTAGTGGGATCTATCTCGCATTTGGGTATCGTATGGGAGAAATACTCCCACCAGTAGTCCGAATAACGCGGCAAGATGATGAACCTCGCCATCGAGTCTCTTCGTTTTTTGAAACAGTATCTACAACAAAGACGCCAGCGAATTGAACCCTCAGCCCTAATGTTCACTAGAGGCACACGTGGTACTAAAAATTTCTAAATTTTTAATACATTGATTATTTTACACAAAAAAAAAATAGTTTTACAAATATGTATATATATATATGTATATTTTTTAAATTTTTATTAAAATATTCTATATATCTTTTAACCAAATTAAGAAAGTGTTAACACTATAAGCTCAAAAGTTTTTTTCCAAACAAAAATTTAAATGACTTGACATGTAAGAAATTTATAATACGAATTTGAAACAAATCATAGAAAAAAACAAATTCAATTCAATTCTGCTATTCAAAAAGCTTTTGAAAAATGAAGAAATGTTATTTATCATAAGAAGAAAAATAAATACTATAAAAAGGCTTCAAAATATTTTTTTCTTCATAAATTGAAAATAAATATGCACATTTAAATAATTCGGCGAAAGCAAATTTAAAGAAATATTGAATAAAAATCCTAAACATGACATTTTGTCAAATTCCATTCATTGATCAGTCGAACTGTCGGATATTTCTTGACGGTTTGTTTCCGCTTATTTCTACTGGCATTACTGTCATGAAAAGGAATCGAGAGACATGCATTTGAAAGGAAATTTTAAAAACCCAAATAAATTGAGAAATATTCAAGACATTTGATCGTTTCTTTTCTATTGTTTAAGTAAAAATAAAATAAAAATTACTTCTATACTTGTATTTTTATTAAAGTTCAGCTTAAAACTTATCAAATATAACAATTTTCTATAATGAAAAGGGATGGAATGTTTTAAATGAATTATCTCAAATATGTATGATTGGAATATAAACTTCAGAAAAGAAAAAAAAAAATGAGATTGAAATATTATACGTTATCCAAAGTCTTAAATTTCAGATTTCAGTAGTAAAATGTAATAATAAATTATCAAAAATTAAACTAAACTTGCTGCCAAAAACAATTTATATAATCTATATGTCCATAGAAAAATTCGTCGTACAATAGTAATATGTAAAAAGACAGTGGATGGAATCCATTACAAGAATGCATAGTCTACATACATTTGTAAAAAAAAAAAATATATTTGTAAAAAAAAAAATACATTTGGAAAAATTAAAATATATATATACGCCGATGAAAAGCTAAATTTTAAGTTTTTAGTTGAAAAATATACAATGATAAAATAAATCATAATTAAGACAATTTTTTAAAAACAATTTTGAATATTTTAATTAAGAATTGAAAAGGTGTACAAAATATTATTGTAAAAATTGTATACAAATTTATTAAAACTTTTACATTAAGAATAACTATGTAGAAATGTAGATCTCAAATTCATGGTAGAACTTTTAAGGGTAACTACTAATCAGTAAGTCAATCATAATTACAATTTTTGAAAAGTCTAGAATTACTATATTTAAAAAATGTATTATAATAAATGATTAAGTATAACATTAAAGTATAACATTCAGTTCATTAATAATTATACTTTTCTATCACATCAACATTCTGTCCAGAAGAATCGTCCAAAAACGATTAGAATTTTAGATTCAAGATAAGCGATTTATTTTTTTGTGCAGACAATGAAGTCAAGGTCACGGAGAACAGCATACTTGACATAAAATGGCTGAGCAGGAGATTAATACTCGTTATTATGCAAGCAAATAAAATTATTATTGCACATATATAAATTTCTGGAGACACTTAGGTACACTCAATTCTCAGACATCAATGGACAACCTTTATTTTGTTTAAAAATGAAGTCTCAGAATTAGCAGATAATAAATTTAAACTGAAGTATAGTTTTATAAAAAAATATTGCATAACTTAATTAGAAAATGTCCTTAAAAGGGAGTGTCATTGCTTCAGGTTATTTCCATTTCCTATTCTTAAAAAGACATCGATTATTAAAATGTAATAAGAACAATACAAAAATATTTCATTCAAGATGTTTCTATGAGGTATTTCATAAAAAAAAACAACAATACATTTCTTATCATAATTTAATGCAAATCAAGGCTTCGAGCGTTTTTAATTAAATTAAAAGTTCTAAATTACATGTCGTCTTCCTGTATTCTGTGGCAGCACGTGCAAGAAAATGTGCGAAGTCTGATTATAATAGACCTGTTATATCAAGGAAAACTCATCCAAGAAAAAATATTTATATTGTATTAATGTACTTCGGAAAGTTTTTCAAGCTGAATGAATCTATAGATATGGCTGTAGGTTAACTTACTTAATTTGTAAAATACGATGTTTCTAACATGCAGCATTTAAAAAAAATAACAGTCTCAAATTGTTCAAGAATTTATGACTTCAATAATTTAGCATTACTATAATAAACCTGTCTATATCAGGAAAATTCATCTAAGGTAAAATAGTTGGTACTGTATTAATGTATTTTGGAAAATTTGCAAGCTGAATGCATGTGTATGGCATTGTTATAGATTATCTTACTTGATAGGTTGTAAAATCCAAATTCGTAATAATGAAAAAAAGTTGTCCAAGAACTTATGATATCAGCAATTTCAAATGTAGATCCATCCCAAATGTAGATCCTTGCAGAACATTTAGAGTAACTACCCTTCATTTGCATATCATATGAAAAAATCCACTGTCTCTAATTCGTAATAATTAAAAAAAAGTTGTCCAAGAACTTATGACTCCAAAGGATGATATCAGAAATTTCCAAATGTAGATCCATCCCAAATGTAGATCTCTTGTAGAACGTTTAAGGGTAACTAACCTTCATTTGCATGCCATATGAAGAAAAAATCCCCAGAAACTCAATTATTTCTTTAAGTCATCCAAGAATTTTATGGCTGGAAAACGATGTTTTCAAATTCAAAATAAAGTAAATACAGATCTCCAGTAAATATTTAAGGGTTACTACCCTTCATTTACATGCCATATCAGAGTAAAGCCGAGCAAACTCCAATCAGACGGTCTAATCAGATGCTCTGTTGCAATCTTCTCTGAATCTACACATTTTTCAAAACAATGACTGTAGGGTAAATCAAAACTGAAAATATATTAAACAGAGCATGCACATCTGTAAATCAGCTGACTTAAATTTAACGACATCAAAAGATTATAAATATTTACTTGAAATGTAAGAAATGTTTGTTAGTTATTATCAGAATGAAAAAAAAAAAAGAAAAATATTTTTATACCACTTGTTTACTTTTATATTAAGAATTTTGAGAAAAAAAAGAATAATAGAAAAATTATTTAAATATTTTTTTAAACATATTTATTTATTGTTTTGGTATTAAAAATTTTTATTTTAAAAGAATTTAAAAATCAAACCATTAAATTTTACATAGTTGAAAGTTCATCATTTAAATGAATTTTTTAAAATTTTTAATGCTCATTTTACATATTAAAAAAATAAATGGATTTTGTTATAAATTAGAGCATGACCAATGTTTATTTTAAAAGAGTAACATATTAATAATACTTTATTTACTTTCATGCTTATATTGTTTCTGTGCTTACCTTATTTAAAAAAAAGACAAAACGACAGTTATTGATATAATAAGCATTGTTTTTTTAAACAATTAAAATTATTAATTTTAAAAAGAAATTGTGTTTTTATTAATAAGAATAACAAAGGCAAGGCAAGTAAAATACATCATCAATAAGCGACTTTCTAATAATAAATAAGTTAATAATAATAATCATGGTTTTAATAATAATTATTTTAAACAATAAAATATAATTATGTTTGAATTTTGTTAAAATTCGGTATAGTCACCTTCTTGTACGGATAAAAATTGAAAATTTATTATTTTTACAACAAGATGGAAACAAAATCTCTAACGTCAACAGAAATAAAATTTATTCAAGCGACAAAGGCTTAAATAAACATACAGAACTTATGTTTATGTTACATAAAAGTTCTATTGACTAATACGAAATAAGAAATGTGATTTTATTTATTTAAAATTTGATTCCTTTATATTTGTTTAAGGACAAAAGAAAATAAACCCATTGAGATTATTTTTCATAAGTCTTTTTTGTTAACATCAGACATCATAGAAAACAAGCAAGCTTGTTATTACTTTTATCAGTTATGTTTGTTTGCATTTGCTTCCTAAATTTTTCCGATGAACATCAGTTGAAGCAAATGGCAAAAATATAATGCTATTTTAACGACTATTTTTCAAAAACATGTTACGCCAAATTATTTGTGAATTTCGATTTAAAATCTATTTGCAAATGCATTTTGTAAGCTCCGAAAATATCTTTTGAAACTTATGAGCTTAACAAATAAAAGTGTAACCAGAATTCGAAAAGTTTTGTTTATTTTCTTATGCTAGATAAGTTTTCGACATAAATGTAAATAAATTTATAAAGAACGTTCTAGCATAAACCAAATATTTGTTTGAATTGAAAATAAAATTATTTTCTTTATTCCGTACTTTATAAGTCTCGCTTGTTGAAATGCTATTTGCTTTTAAGCATTGTTGGTGAATATTTTTATAAGGTTAGTTCTTCAAAAATATTAAATTTCTTTTAAATTTGTAATGTTTGAAATATTTCAATTTTAAACAATTTCTGTATTTAAAATTACTTTCAAACTTTTAAAGAGTTTGAAAACAACAGACTGTGTTACCTTCATTTAAAATGCAAACATAATAAAGCAAAAATCATAATTTATTTCCTCTTTGATTTCTTCAAAAAAGATTTCATCAATATTAATCATTACAAAAGTATTAGAATAGAATCAACTTGATGCATTTCCTGTGTTTTGAAACTTGTTTTAATTAAAAATCTTATATTTTTCTTCCGTATCTTGTTCTTAATTGCAAAAGAAAAAAATTACCAAAATGTAAAATGTGTCATGTTGCAACTCTTGTATATGAACACAGCTTATAATACAACCGACAACAGAATGGTATAGATTAAAAATAGATTATTTAAAAAAATAACAGTTCATATTGAATGGAATTTTTATTTAATTGCAATATCCCAGTTAAATGTATAATTTAATTGCTATATTTTTCATTTTCCTTTTTGTTTGCCGTTTCGTTAAAAGAAAATTAGGAAAAGTCGGTTAAAATCTAGGATCCTGTACCCTTTATTAAACATCGCCAAGTTGCCAAGTCGGTAAGTAAGCATAGAAATTTTGCCAGATAGTTTTGCGCGGTAAAATGATATTACGCCAAAATTCTTTACTGTGTTGGCAAATCGCCAAAGTAAACAGACAAAAAAGGTTGCCTAAGTTCGGCGTCATTGTAAAGTGCTATTTCACCAAAATTTATAAAACAGTGCTTTTACGCCAACATTAGCAACCAAATAGCATGTTTATTCCTAAAAAAGGCTTTGAAGCCAAAGTTTATCGCTTTAATGCCAAATATTATCACTATCCTTTATCGCCAACATTTATCGCGTTATAGCCATTTTCACTAAGCAAATTCTGTTATATAACTTCTTTTAAGCCAAAAAATGCTTTATCGCCAATATTTATCGTTTTATAGCCAAATTTTTTCACTAAGTGAATCTTGTTTTTTTTGAGGCGCTTTTACGCCAAAAGGTGATGCTTTAACGGCAAATTTTTATCACTAAAATTTTTTATCTCTGGAATACTTTTGCGCCAAATGAAACAGCCTTTACGCCGAAATTTAGCGCTATTATGCCAAGAAAATTATATCTAAAATGCCTTTACGCCAATTTATATCGCTTTATCGCCAATTTTTACCACTGTTATGTCAACTTTTTAATGTTTTCTTTTTACGCCACATATTGCCGCTTTAACGCCAAAATATATCATTATTTTGTCAACATTTTATTCTAAATTGCTTTCAGACTAAATCGCTTTATCGCCAAATTATTATGTGGAATTTTATTTTGCTAAGTCACAAAAAAAAATCATTTAAACAAAGATAATAATCGCTGTTAATTGATAAAATTTCGATATACTTTCACCAAGTTATTCGCCAATTCTTTTTTTTTTTTTTTTTTTTGTAATGTCATAAAATAAGTCATGTTCTTTACGAAGCCGAATTCGAATGATAAATTAATATTAACAAAAAAGATAAAAAAGAAGAAAAAAATGAAATAACATTTTATTGTGATATGTCCTTCCTCTGTGGTGGAAACAAACATTTTTTTCCATCGGTGAAATCATAAATTATTTTGCAGATGTCACATTTGTGCAGCGCCGCCACATGCACTCTGCCAGATAATTATCAAATGTTCGGACACATTATTTTATTAATATTAATTTATTTTAATTATTAGAAATTTAAATTGTAACGTTAGCTAAAAAATATTCCGAGCGAATTCTAATTACGGTTGTCAAAATTAACTAAACGAACATCTTTAAAAGGAAATTAATTATTTAAGAATAAAATATAAGTTATTAATAAATAAAAAATCGTTTTTCTTGTTTGTTTCTTACTTTCAAAAACTTCATAAATATTGTTTATGTTCTGAACCAGTGATCGACGTACGTTGTAAGAATAAGTTCGGAATAATCAAGATTAAAACTAATTTAAAAAGAATATATATTTCTGTTCTTATTTACTGCAAATAATAATATAATCACAATAACAATAAATAGTCATTATATTGTTTGGGAAAATGAAGCTAAATTCAATTATATATTGCAACCCTAAAGAAATTGGCGGAAAATTGGCGAAATATTCAGGGTTGCAAGTTGGCTTCCTCAGGGTAAATCCTAGATTTTAACCGAAAGTCTAACACTATTAACTGTAGGACCTTTATCTTTTAATATTATAATAAAAAATGATTGATAGAAATTTTTTAAAAATATTTTTAAAAAAAGTTTTTGATATGTATAAAAATAATTATCCAAAGTGGAAAATTTTTAAATTTTTCTAAAATAAATTACATTTAAAACCATTCATAACAGTAATACATAATTAATAGGTTATATTCATTGTAAATAAATAATAATACATATATATACATAAAGCACAAAAACTCAATTACATTAATTGTATTCTATTAACTGGCTTTAATAAGTTTGAAAGAATAGATTCAATAAAGGTACATTAATTATAAAATCTTTATGATATATACCTTAAAACAATAACTTGTGCGTATTAGGAAATAATAGCTGCAGTTGAATAAAGGAGCAAAGCTTAATTAAAACAAAAAGAATAGCGATAGCTATTTAAAAGTCAGAATAATTACTTATTTTGTCTGCTTTGTGCTATGATAAAATAATTATTTTATAAAAATCTCTTCTTGATGTTCAATCTCCATTTGGAATTCTTTGTTCATATTCATTTGTGTCAGAGAATAGGTAGTTAAAATTTTTTTTGGTATGAAAAGAGTTTAACATTTTGAATAAGTAATAATTTTTCTACAGGAAGTGTGTTTATAATTACAGTACTTTAAATCCATTTCAATTCCCATCATAACATACTGTGCATATTACTTTTCATTAGAACATTAAAATTTCCAAATTCTTTTAAATTTTTTTCTTTTTTTTTTTGTTCTTTAGATTTGTAGTTTTTAAATACTTTCCTTATTAATGATTATTTACCTAATAATTATTTTTAATGAATATTATTTAATGTAATTTTTTATTGAAAATTAGTTATCAAAATACTGAAGTTCATTAAAATCCATTAGTACAAAAATTGTGTAGTAATAAATTCTTTAGTAACCAATCAGTTAAAAATTGCACAAATGTTAAATAAATGATAATGAAAATAAAGTTTGTTTACAATTTATTTCTTGATATTTTTAAATTATATATTAACAAATAACGTGTTTAATGGTTAATTAAATAACGTTTTTAATCAATCAATTAAAAGGGCACGCACTCTTGCTATTATTTCGTGCATTTGCATAACATTAAACTAGTCACGTTGTTTGGCTGTTTTTTTCTATGTTTAGTTAAACACCTTTTAATAACTATTCTTTATGAATGATGCAAGCAGACATGTTGGTTGTAATATACCATGCTTATTCTTTTAATTTAGATATGCACAGACGTTATGCATTATTTATTTGTAAAACCGACGGGCTGTACAAAAAACTCCTTGAAAATTATCACACTTATGTATAATAAAAAAATATATTTCTATTTTCTATTATTTAACTAGCATTCTTATGAAATGATTATTATGAATATATTTCCTGAAAATCTGAAAAATCTTTAAAAAACTTGATAATTATATTCTTTTAAATAAAATGGATATATGCAATGCATGGCAGGCTGCCACGCTGTGCACCCTTGCTTCAATTAGCTAGCATTTCCACCAATTATTTTCTTTTATTTTTGAAACCTTCGTGCATTTTCAATAGACATCAACAATACGAAATTTTAAAACAGCCATCAAGCAGAAACGATTCATTTCAACAAACAATCCTCTCCATATCTATATCATGAAATTATTATTATTATGTAATAGTTCATCATGAAATAGTTAAAATTTTTTACTACATCCTATTGACATTTACTGCAATACTACTAACATTATTTTTACACTAGTTAACATTCTTTATGAAATATTTTTTATAAATATATTCCCTGTTTCCATCTGTCATGAAGATCTGAAAAATCTTTTAAAAAAATGTTAAATATATTTTTTTAATAAAATGGATGGCAGGCTGTGGGCTGCGGATAGTGCACTCTTGTTTTAATTAGTTGGCATTTTCACCAAATATTTTCTTTTGTGTTTGAAACCTTCCCATATTTGCAATAGATATCAATACTACAAAATTTTAAAACAGCCATCAAACAGAAACGATTTATTCCAACGAACAAACCTATCCATATCTATACGCTACTTAGAAATACAGACTTCCTCCATCATTTAGTTAACATTAAGCTTATATTCATTATGAAATAATAAAATTCTTTACTACATTCTATCACCGTTTACTACGTTACTATTAACATTCTTTTTACACTAGTTAAGGTTCTTTTTATGAATATATTCACTGTTTCCATCTGTCATGAAGATCTGAAAAATCTTAATTGAAATTGCTAATTATATATTTTTTACTAAAATGGATATGCAAAGCATGGTAGGCTGTGAACTCCTGCTTTAATTAGCTAGCATTTTCACCAATTATTTCCTATTGTTTCTGAAGCCTTCACATTTTTACAATAGACATCAACACTATAAAATTTTAAAACAACCATCAAACAGAAAAGTTTCATTTCAACAAACAATCCCATCCATATCTACATGCTACTCAGAAAGACAGACTTCCTCAAACATCTAGTTAACAGCAAACATTCCATCCACTAATCAACATGGAACCAACGCCTTTCGCTTTCTTTGCCATGTATTACTGACTAATGGTCCACTTTTTTAGGCCTAACTGAATAAATGCCTGCCAGGCCCTCATTAACTGCCTCTCTTTTACCTGATGGCCTGAATTCTGTGTTTTTTAATGTCGTTGAACTTGCTCCTGGGGTTAGCGAGAACTTTTTATAGGAGGAAACTGAATCGTTCCACATGTTTGGACGACTATTGGCAGGAAAGAAGAACATCTGAAGACCCTGAGGATGAGGAACTCGGGATGGACACTTCAGACTCGCCTTTGGTTCACCAGTCTTTTGAGGAAAAAGTAGCCGAAGACAGTGAAACAACTTATAAATATTTACCTTTCAGTAATAATTTAATTCAAATATTGGCCCAATAATATATAATTATTAAAACTATGTAGTGGTTTCGTTTTAGATTTGCATAAATCATCTTGTAGGGTCATTTAACAAAAAGGAGATCAGACATTAAAAGCCAAGAGAATTTTTAGGAAAAGCTTTTTGTATCATATTTATTGAATACAGGTATAAAAAAATTATGATAAACTTTTGTAAAAATGGAATATAATAAATTAAAACTGAATAATTTTAACAGAATATGTATTATTTTCCAATTTATTAAATTTCTTTTTATATATTTCAGAATGTAGATAATTTCTATGTAGTTATATTGTTTGCTACTAAAAATAATTGCATAAAATCGTTTTAGATTAGTTAGTTAATGTTAAACCTTTTGTCTAGTGGATCTTTGTAATTTGAAATATTGATTAAAGAGAATTCTAGTTATCTAATTGCACCGGGAGTGTATTATTAAATTGCAAGTTAATCAAGACAATAAATAAGCTATACACTGTAACATTCAACTGCAAGTAACGAGCAGGCGTTATCCACTATTAGGATTTTACTTACATGTTTAAAAGAAATTACATGTTAATTGTAAGATATTGGGTCATCTCACACGACTGCAGGCATATTAACTGATCAATGTCCGATAATCCGTTGTCTTCAAGCCTCTCTTTGTGGTGACAGGCAGGTGCTCCTTATTGGATACAGGGAACATGACAGAAGCCTTCGATTGGATAGGACGACATGAGGTCTTCTGTCAGTTTGAGGTAGTAAATGGTTGACAGAGTAATATGTTACAACATGAGTGAATTAATGAATAGTTTTATTGGTGCTGTTTAACAAATTTTTAAGATAATCTAAATTTATTTGTGTAATTTGAAACTGCAGTTATCTTTTGAATATTTTTTTATTTAAGTATTAGAGTCACTTTATTTTGTTTATCTCTGTGAAATAAATTTCCGTATGAATAATTCGCAATTTTCATGTGTGTTCAAATAAAGAAAACAATTGAGATATAAAAGAATTTAATCCATACGTATAAATATTTAGATTTTTTACATTTGAAGAGGAATAAAAATAATTTTATCAAAATACGAAGATGTAATGCTGACACCTACTTAAAATTATTTTAAAATCCTAAAAATAATAATAATAAAATAAATAAATTTAAAAAATTGTAAAAATTTCATTTTCATGAAAGATTTATCAAGAACAATAAATCATAAAATAGGAATTTACTAAGAACAATAATCGTAACGTACGAAGCTGATCAAATTAAGTTAATGCTTATAACAAATCCATAAAATTTCGTGAGCTTAAAATTTTTGATAAATAACATAAATATTTTAAGTTTTCTGGAGAAAAAAATACATATTTAATGAATAATTGAAAAATAAAAACAAAATGATAGATAATAATTTAAAATTTAATTTTGCATTTCGAGAATGCATATCTAATCGAACTTAACCACAATTTCTTTTTTCAGAAAGCTTTGTAGTATCGAGTTCAGTTTGAATAAAATCTTACAATTTTAGAAGACGTAGAAAATAACGACATCGTATTTGCCACGTATTCGATCCATTGTTGTTCCTGTTTACGGATATTAGAACTTGAAAATGAGTTTTTGGCTTTAGGTACCAGAGAACTTTTTCCAAGATTCAAGACGGTGGTAAGATTCTATCGATAAAATGCGTGCGTGTTCCAAATTTTGGGTGGTACAGAATGCATTTCATGCAGTAAGGCTTCGAGGGGGTCCATTCGTACACCAAAGCAAAACTCAGAATTTACATAAAACTTTTGGGATGCCAACGCTGAAAAGACCCTATATATGAGAATGGAGTTGTATCGGTTGGGTAGATATCGGTAGAGTTGTATAGTATTCCAAGGTTCATATTATTTCATGGCTTCAAGCATTGTGAAAATATTCTAAAATATGCATGGCATTTTTCAAAGTCAATACAAAAACTGAAATGTTTGTGAAGGGAAGAAAAATATAAATATCAGCTCACAGTTGTAGAGCTAAAACAAATTATAGAAATGGTCGTGTAACAAGAAGCATTATATAAATATAGAGATATGCATTATTTATGCGTTTATAGATATATAATCTAACTAATGGTGTGTCACCAAATTAACCCTGTATCATATAATAACAGTGTTAACAAATTAATTTGAAGAACATAGGTTTTATATGGTTGAAAATTAATTCACATGAAAAGTAAAATGAAAGAAGAGAAAATATATATATACTAAGTGATTTTTATATAAATAGGAATGTATTGCTTTAAATAAATGAAATATATATTTTTTTTTCTTAGCATTCTACTTCAGATAAAGGTATAGTGAAATTAATCTATAAATTTGATGTACTCAGTTAAATAAATGGATGTGTATAAAGATATATAATTTTTAAAAATTTACGTTTATGTCAATGCATTATTATATAAAAATGCTCTCTTACTATTAGTTTAAATGCTTGATGAAAATATGCCTTTAAAAAAACATTAATTATGCTGCTCTGATTTTTTTCACTTATCTGTTAAGTAATGTATAAAAAAAATTGTAACTTTGTTTGATATTTCCAGAAATAAATTTCGTTTCTAGTTATTTTTATATAGTTTTTTTCTTTTGAGATTTTTCAATTCTTTAATAACATTAGACAATTTTTCATAAAGTTACCATCTCTCTTTAAGTGAAAGATTTAATCTTTCAATCCGATTAAGACAAAAATAACTATACAGGAAAAACATTATAGTTCAAAGAAAGCAGAATCTAGATTGATTCAAGAGATTTGAAGCTTGCATACAAAAATTGAATTTAAATACATTAGAATAGCTTGAAGAGCATGTCTTGCATTACTTATTATAATTTGAAAATTATTTTATTTTTTTAAAGGGTAAATGGTAATAATTGCGACCAAAATTTATATTTTTTTCAGAAAATTTTTTTTAAACAAAGATATGTTTTATATCAGACATTGTAAAGGTTAAAAAAATATTCGTCACTTAAGTGTTTGAATGTAATTGAATCACTATGCGTTTGAATGCAAATGTTAGCATTTGAATTAAGCATACATATTTTACATCGTTATTAATTATTACTTTAGATTGTAAACAACGTATTTTCATAACTATAATTTTAATAACTAATATCAACGTCAATATATTACGTATTTACTTTTTAAAATTGTCAAAATACATTTAAACTTAAATTAAAATTTAAAAAAACCTTAATTATGTAAGTTAAGACAGTGATAATCAGTATCACGGTTTTTTTAATTTATACAAAAAAATAAGTGCAAAAATTAATTTTTAAAACTTTTCTTTTAAATTAATGTTAAATTTTATATATTTAATTATTTCAATTTTAAAAAATGAAGTTTTATGGTATTTTTATAAGATCTAAGACGTTTTTAATGCAATATCTATTAAATATTTTTTTAACCTTTGACATTCGTGATAATCAGTAGCACAGTTTTTTTAATGAAAATTATGAAAAGTATGCAAAAAAAAAATAATAAGCGCAGAATAAATTTTAACAGATTTTCTTCAAATTAATGTTGAATTTTATATATTATTCATTATTTATTATTCATCATTCATTATTATTATTCATTCCAATTTTTTATGGTTATTTTTATAAGATTTAAAACATTTCTAATAAAAACTTTATATTAAGTATATTTCCTCGTTTAATTAGATTACTTGAACCTACTTCGTTAACGATAATTATAAATTTTTAAGAAAAATAAATCTTTCTCGCCTCTCTTGCAACCATTAATGGCATGCAAAACTCAGTGGCACACATTTCCAACTCATGAATAATTAATTATTTGGATTTAAAATGCTAAAAAAGCATAAAAAAATAATCTGTTAGTATAACTTATTAGGATTATGCATAAGGAAGAGGAAATCAAAATCAATTACAATGTGTACCGTCTGCATTAAAAATTAAATACAGCGGCAGAAATATTTCTTAATAATTCTTCAAAAATAGAATCATGTCGCTAAAATGTTACTTTATGATGACAAGTAATTCTTTTTATTCATTTTCCAAGTGTTCCAAAGATAATTTTTCGATCCTATTAGGAAACTTGTTTGCCTTAAGGAAGCTCTTTTCTGAAGAAGTAGGTTCCGGGAGTAGTAGATAGACATTCGGAAATAACACAGTTCTTAATAAGTACATTGAATGAAAACGACATCATTAATTTGAATGTTGCATTAACTCGCTGAATCTTAAGTTTCGTTCTTTTTTTGTATATTGCTATACTAATAAATTGTTTCTTTTATTTTATTGGTAAGAACTCTTGCTTTTCTTCATACTATAATACAGTGGGGAAAAGAAAATGAACACGTAATAAAATGTATCATGCACTATGCATAATTTACAATTAAAGAAAATGAAATCGTTAGTTAAGTCTTAGTGCTTTACGGATTAGTATTATTATGTTTGGTTTGAATTTAGTTTAAAATAAATTAAATTAATTTTTAGGGTAATTTTTATCATTTTTTTTTATTTTTATTTTTAATTAAACGTTCTAGAAATTTGTTTAAAAAACATGAGCGTTTTTGTGTTCTATGGTTTTAATCAAAAATTATGAATAGTGCATTTTTCAAATATTCATAAAAATTATCATGTATATAATTTGATAATTTTGCATATATACATTTGTATGGAATAGCTAGCATAGTATGGACTAGTTAGAAGCATTTAGTTAGAATTGTATGAAATATGTATGCAATTGTATGGAATATGTGTTTGTATGGAAAAGTTAGATTTGCATAAATAAGCATTTGTGCTTTTACATAGGAATGCATTTATGCGTTTGTATATGCATGCTTATATTTATTTTGCATTTGTATGGAATCTTATGGAATATTTAAATTTGTATAGAATATATACATTTGCATTTGCATATACATTTGTATGAAATATTTCATTTTATGGAACAATTAGCATATGATAATGGTATAACTAATGGCTATATAGCTAAAAATAGTTAGAAAAGTTAGTTCTTAATAGTTAGAAAACTTAAATAGAAAGATTACTAATGTTATGCAATTTAAAAAATTCATAGTTTCTGTAATAATTATTGATTATTAAAAACGTATTATAAATTTCGAATTCCTAATATCATTTTCACAATAAAAGAAGAATTATTATTATTAATAATATTATTAATTTAATTTTTATTGAATGTTAAAGTATTTTTAAGTGAAAAATAAAACATTTTTAAAATGAAAATAATTCTGAAATTTTTCATTAAATCTATGTATTTTTATATAATAGTAAAACGATACAAAAAAAAAAAAAAAAAAAAGCAGAATCTAATTAATTTAAAGAAATTATTTAGAATCATATGAAGAAAAGTTTAAACAATACAGTTAATTCATGAAACCTGAAATAGACTTAATATTTTATTACTTTGGATTTCTTTATGATGCTATTCCTTTCTGAAATAAAAATTAATGAATAGCAATATTTAATTTGCAAATATTGTTTATAAGTTTATAACGTATCTTTTCTGGTTATTAATTTCAATGACGAATTTTCATTTACAATCAAATACTCTGTTTTTAAATATTATTTGATTTATTCTGCATTTAGTGAAACGAAGAGTCTTGTAAAAGGTTTTTTTTTTTTTAACTGTAAGTCGTGCCAAAATTTTTTTTATTCCATTACAAAAACAAATAATTACCCTGTTCTAAAATGTATAAAAAAAAAAAAAAAATACGGTCAGTAATCTCGAATGCCAACTGTAATTTATCGAAAACACGCACTTTCTTGTTAATCATCCATTTCAAGAAAAACTCAAAAACAAACTCAATCTTTTTTCCTAAAAATACCTAAAATTAAAAACATAATACCCGAAACTATTCGGACCCGTTTTTAATAGACCGTGAATCAGATCGATTTCTAAACACTTGACTGAGGAAGACATCTTGCGACTCATCTGTCTAGTCTCGAAAAATCGACATAACATCGTGGACATTCAACCGGCAATCGCACTAGAGCAATATCCCGGCAATCGCGCTCGAGAAAAGATGCATCCGCTTTCACGATGACAAATTCTTTAACCCATATTTTAATATTCTGCATCGATTCCTGCTTCCTTCGTTGGTTGCCGAAGGGCAGTTAGCAGTGAATGCCAGCGAGGAAGTCTTTATTATGACTTGTAGAGGACTGCTTGTCCCAGTGGGATTCAGTCGAAGGTAAAAGTGGGGCATTTAGTGGGATTTGGAGTCTCTCTGTGCAAAAGTGGTACAAGTTTTTATTGCTTTGGGTATTGAAATGGAGATTTTAATTAGCTTTGTATTTTACAGATAAAAATCATGTTACTTTGTTTGATAGTGGTGTGATAGTTTTGTTCATAAATGCTTTTCAATAACGGTGTTCATAAATATTTGTTAAATTTATAACAATATTAATTATGTATTAAAAAAAGAAAACGATCTTAAGTTTTGTCAATCGTATATGGAACAAAAATGTTATCATAAATATTAGTCGAATGTATGAGAACGAAATTTTATTGCTTTGGAACATTGAAATGAAAATTTTAATTACCTTTGAATTTTTTTAGACAAAAATCATGCTGTTTGGTTCGATGATGGTTTGGTAGTTTTGTTCATAAATGCGTTTCAACAATGATGTGCATAAATATTTGTTAAATTTACAATAATCCTGTTGTTTGGTTCGATAGAGGTGTGATAGTTTTGTTCATAAATGCGTTTCAATAACGGTGTCCATAAATATTTGTTAAATTTACAACAATATTAATTATGTATTTAAAAAGAAAACGATCTTAAGTTTTGAGAGTCGTATGTGCAACAAAAAAAATGTTGTCATAAATATTATTCGAACGCATGAGAACAAATTTTTATTGTTTGGGATATTGAAATGGAAATTTTAATTAGCTTTGTATTTTACAGACAAAAGTTATGCTGTTTGGTTTAATGGTGGTGTAATAGTTTGTTCATAAATGCTTTTCAATAACGGTGTCCATAAACATTTGTTAAATTTATAAAAATATTAATTATTGTTCATAAGTTTATAATGAATAACTTACATTATTGTCTTATTATTAGTTTACATATATTGTTTTATTTTTTTTAAGCAATATTATTATTAAAAGTCTTTGCATTAAAAAAAGAAAACAATCTTAAATTTTTAGAGTCCTATGTGGCAACAAATAAATGTTGTTACAAATTTTTTATTGTTTGGGATATTGAAATGCAGATTTTAATTAGCTTTGTATTTTACAGATAAAAATCACTTTGTTTGGTTCGATAGTGGTGTGATAGTTTTGTTCATAAATGTGTTTCAATAACGATGTAATAAATAAAACGATGTAACGATAAGTATTTATTAAATTCAAACAATATTAATTATGTATTAAAAAAAAGCCGATTCAAGTTTTGTGAGTCGTATGTAGCAACAAACAAATGTTGTCACCAATATTTTCTAATGTATGAGAATAAATTTTTATTGTTTAGGATATTGAAATGGAAATTTTAAATACCTTGTATTCTTTAGACAAAATTCATGTTGTTTGATTCGATAGTGGTTTGATAGTTTTGTTCATAAATGCATTTCAATAATGACATCTAAAAATTACGTCGTAAAACTTTTGTTAAATTTACAACAATATTATTTATGTTTTCGAAAAACAAAAATTTCAAGTTTCATGAATCATATACGAGAAAAAAAGTGTCATTAATATTGTATATATACATAAAATTGGATTGAGATTACTTGCGTGAGGTTAACAAAATGTATATATTTGTATTTTTATAGATACAGTGAGTTTAGAATTTTTTTAAATCGTGGGTTTTTACAAAAAAAAAGAATAAATTTAAAGTTCTTTGTTTGAAGCACAAAATAATTAGACAAATGACAAGTAGTGGCAATTTTTTCAAATTATTACTTTCAGTTGCTAAATAGTCCATATGATTTTGAATACTATAATTATAGTGTAAGAAGAATACCTTTTTTTCTGTTATATACTTGGCTGATTTTCATTAGAAAAGACTTTAAAAAATTAGAATTAAGAGACTGAAGTGAATGTATAAATAGAAGTCAGAAATTGGATTCTGCCGGAAATGAAATCAACTGCACAAAACATATGTCAAGCAGTAGAATGAATAAAAAGAATAAAAAAATATTTTAATTATTGCACGCTAAGCTTAATTCTGTTGATTGCATATATTTATAAGAAGTAAAGTTTTGACAATGATTACTTTTTTTCTGTTACCTGTTCTGATTATAATAAAAGAGAACCAAATATAACTTTTTATGTACCCATACTTTTTTATGTGAATGAACAATCATATTTTCTAAATTTTATCAATAATCTGACAGGTAGATCATATTTTACATGAATCAATGAATCACACGTTAACTTTATGATCTATTCCAAAATAATATGAAAAAAATTAATATTATTTACGGTTTATTTATGTATATGGAAATTTTATTTATAATTTAGGAATTTTTTAAAAAATAATTTGTGTTTCGAAATAGAATGAAACATTATTTTGAAGAAAATTAGTAAAATGAAGTAATTTTATTCATAAATTACAATTTTTAAGATCGTATTAACAGTCTTATTTTTTGAGGTTCTATGATTCACGTAGTCGTCATTCTGGTGTAGATTTCCAGTCTACTCAGCTTAATGTCATGAACCTGACGTGTTACCAGTTTTACATCCAGTTTTTCACCATTTTCATCTTGCTTTCGCTGAATTATTGGTATTATTGCGAAAATAAGTTGTTCCTTTTTTTTTTTTTTTTTTTTTTGTTATTAATAAAAGGCCTTCCAGTTGCTTCCTTCATTCAAAATAAGAGTTACATGATAAAAAAGTATGTTACCGGTATATATTTCTTTGTTTATTTTTGCATCTCAAAGTCAGTGATTTGTTTCACATGAGGTTTACCTCCATTGCTGGGAAAACCTTCTAATTTTTCTGATATTTAACAAATTTAAGAGGTAATTGCCCAAAAATATGTCATAAATAGGCCAAGTATTCTATAACAATATTGAATAATTATAAGTAACAAAAAAGAGTCTAAGAAGAGATGATATAACGCATATAATGCACGCAATATGCTTTTTAATGTTGCAAGCAATGATGGCGAATATGAAATAAATTAAAATTAAGGTCACTTAAATTTAAAATATTAAAAATATATTTTATACATTTGATTAAAAATTAATTAAAAATGTGTCGATTAATTAATTATTTATTAATTAACCATCAAACCATCTTTGTTTATTTATGCATCTCAATCAGTGATTTGTAAATTAAATTATTTGTAATTGATTTTAAAATTTTGCAACAAAAGATTAGAATTAATAAAAAAAATTAATGAAACAGTCTTTGTTTTATATTCATTATTTATTTATTGAATAATGATAACAATTCTTTGAAATTGATTATTCAAATTTAATGTATTACAAATATATTTTTATACATTTGATTAAAAATCTAATTTAAAATTTATCTATGAATCATTTTTTTTACAAATTTGCATAAAAGTTTGAATTAATAAAAAAAAACATGAAACATTTCTATTTTCGTTTTTATATTTATTTATTTATTCAATAATCATAAACGTTTTTGAAATTGACTTATTTAAATTTAAAGTATTAAAAAAAAATATTTTGTACATTTGATTAAAAACTAATTAAAAATTTAATGATTAGTTAATTTTACAACTTTGCAGAAAAGATTTGAATTAATAAATAAAAAATCAATGAAACATTTTTATTTTTATTTTTATATTTATTATTTATTGAATAACGATAAACATTCTTTAAAATTGACTTATTGAATACGAAATACATGATAAAAGCATAATTTCTCTGTTTATTTATGCATCTCAATCAGTGATTTGTTTCACATAAGCTTTACCTCCATAGCCCAAAAATATGCCATAAATAAGCCAAGTATATTAAAAGGACAATATTGTATATAAGCAGCAAAAAAAAAAGTATAAGAAGAGGTTACATAACGCACATAATGCCTACAATATGCTTTTTAATGATGCAAGCCAAGATGGCGAATATAAAATAAGTTAAAAGTTAAAGTCACTTAAAATTAAAAATATTAAAAATATATTTTTTGCATTTGATTAAAAATTAATTAAAAATCTATCTATTAATCATTTGAACAATTTTGCACAAGATTTGAATTAATGAAAAAAAAAAAAAACATGAAACATTTCTATTTTTATTTTTATATTCATTTATTTATTTACTTATTGAATACTGATAAATGTTTTTTGAAATTGACTTATTTCAGTTTCGCACTTAAATGTCTCGCCACTGGGGTGTGACCTGACAGAAATACTCTCATTAAGCGATTAACATGCGTGACGAAACATTTTCCTATCATTGTTATTACATGACTGCAGTTGAATATTCGCCTGACATTTCTTATTCGCTTTTTTTCACTTTCAATACCATACTAAGTAAACGGGAGCAATTTTTATTTTAATACCAACGCACCATTTTTTTATATTAAAGATTAAATACCTGTTTACAGCATTCGAAGCAAATATCACGCTGTTTCTAAATCGAGCAGAAAATATATGTTGTAATAATGTTTATAATATTAAAAAATGAATATAAATGTTTGCTTTTCAGTGTTTATTTTCCTTTATGATATATAAATATCAAATGAAAAATATCATTAAGTAATCATTAATGATATTTTTGTTAGTAGGCAAAATTTTTACTATGTGTATTTAAGTACATATTTTTTCAACGTGAAATTTCTTGCAATTACATTTTTAAGATATAGTTTACTCTATACGGTAGATAAAAAGTACATAATATTGCTAGATAAATATAATATAGCTCATATTCTATCGAGTGTTTTTTAAAAAAAATATTTACACTATTTATTTGTATTTATTGATGAAGGGTTTTTTACTTCCAAAAAAAAAATTATGACAATCGTTTAAATTGAAAAATATTACAAGGAAAGTTGTTTGTTTGTACTACACCTTTATAATGATTCTATATAAATTATATTTTCTTCATTGGCGCAGCAACCCCATGGTGGATGAAGGCTGTCTGCCTACTGGCAGATTTCTAGACAGGAGATGTTATCTTTTTACCGGATAGGGTTGCCGGCCGTGCGTCAGTCATGTTAGACGTGACCTACGGTTTAAAGTGTATTCCGAACGACTACAAACATCCAGGACTCTGCCTGGTCTCGAACCCGAAACCTGTGGCATACATACTTAATGATAGTTACTTAAAACATGCTAGTAACTAAAGCAACTTTAAAAGCAAAGAAATTTCAAATTAATATAATTTAACTTTTTAATTAATATCGAGCTTCTTAACAATCTTCTACTAAAAATTTTGAAATAAAATTTCTATAACATTTGCAAACTAACTAAAAACATATAGTAATCTGATGAAACTAATTAAATAAACAAACTTCAAAGCAAAAATGAAACAAAAAACAAAAACTTATTTAAATAAAAACCTTTTATAAAATAAATATTATTTTTTTTCGATTTAATCTTTAAAGAAGTTTATTGTTTAATCTATCTCATAGATCTACTCCCATTTCACTGTAAGTTAATTTTTGACTCAAAGTGAAATGGGAGGAGATAACTTAGTAGGAAATTTTTAAACTTCATATAGGGAATAATTTTGGTAGTGAATTTTTTAAACTTTACATAAAGATTCATTTGTTCTACAAAATTTAACGGTTTCTAGAATGATAAAGATTGCTACCCATTTTTATTGATTTGATAAGTATTTCAATGACATTTCAATGAATTTAGCTCAGTTAATCATCTCAATCAATTACATTGAAAGGAAAACTCTTTAAAAAACAATTTAAAATCCATATTCTCTTTTAATTGCTGATAAAAACCTACTACGTTCTCTTTTACTTTGAGGTTAATATTTTTCTAGATAGGGATCAATTCTTTTATGCTAGACGTATCTTTTATGCCAAAAGCAAAAAGAAGAAAACATTTTCACTCTTTTTCCCTCTAAAGCGCTATTGAAAAGAAACTCTTTACGCTCTATAAAGTCACAGTGATTATGTGACCTTTCTAAAAATCAAGTTTTATATCGCCAATAAAGAATAGCAACTTTTTATTTTCTACCATGAGTGCCTTTTATGCAAATAATCTATTCAATACAGTACATTTTAAAGGAAAGTTATGCGTTATATTATTTTAATTCAATACTATAAAACATAACTTTCCATTATATTAAACTAATTTTGTTTTTAAATGCGACAGCTATAATTAAAAAAAATATTAATTATATACTTATCTAATGGATGATTATTTATATTACTTTACGTTTATTGTTGGCAAAAAAATTATAATTCATTGTCAATATGTAAAATTAAATTATATTGCGTTACATAGATTGAGTTCTCAGCAAATTTATGATTAAGTCACAGTGATTATATGACCTTTTTAAAACTATACTAGTTTTATATCGCCAATAAAGAATATCGGCTTTTTATTTTCTACCGTAAGTGCCTTTTCATGCAAATAATCTATTCAATATAATATTTTAAATGACAGTTATGCTTTATATTATTTAGCTAATTTTGTTTTTATAATCAATAAATATTAATTATAAACTTATTTAATATTGGACGAATTATTTATTTATAATTTACATTTATTGTTGGCAAAAAAAATATATAACTAATCATCAATATATCATAGAAAATTATAAATTTAAATAGTAAAATATTAATGCAATTTTAAATAAAAACATTATTATTTTATGTAAATATCAAAAGACTATTATCCGTACCTTTTTATATAAAATTAATGAGCATATTTTTAATTTGCTTTTTATTAATCAGAAGATTGTTGACAGATAATTATATTTTAATGAAATATTATTATTATTAAGAAATATTATTATTTATAAAAAACTTTATATTTTGATGCAATATATTTTTATTGTTATTATGAAATATTATATTTATTATCAAAATATAATATTTATAAAAAATATTTTGATGAAATATTATTTTAAACAAGTAATATAAAAAAAAAATTTAATGTCAATTCCTACTTTTTTTTTCACTATATTGCACAAAGTCATTTATAAATAATTTTCATTTATTTTTAAGTTTATCTGGCGCCATCTATGGGTAGATATATGCAACTTAAATCTAAAAAAACTAAAATTAATGAATTAAATTTAATTACTGAATTAATATTTGAAAAAACTGTATTAATATCCAGTGTCATCCACTACAAGTTAAAAAAATTTATTTGAACTTGAGTGGATGAATAAAAAGTATTTTATGAACGATTGAAAATTTGAACAAGATATATATAGGGAAAATGTGAGCTAATAGAAGGAATTGAAAAACAGTGTAAAAATTCGTTTAAAATACAATCGATGAATTGTATAGTGATAAGTAACAGAAGAAATCAATAAATTATAATACTAAAAATTTTAAGATTTTTTTTCTTTCTGAATTATTAATGTTCAGGAAATTAGTATCCAAAAATTTAGCATGCATTTAGTTTTACTGAACGGAACTGTGTAATAAACAAAACAAAACCACTTTTTACAGTGGTTTTCTTTCTTTTTTTTTTCTGGATAAAACCATTTTTAGTACACATATTTTGTTAATATTTCGAAATTTAATAAAAAAAATATGACAATTGGAAAAAAAATATGAAAATGATAAATATTTATTACTTAATAATTTCTTATATACTTTAAAAATATGTATTGTATAAATTAACTTTGTGAATTAGAGCAAGGATTTACTAAATTTAAAAAAAACAGCAAGAATTTACACTGAAAAATTTTTTTTAGTGTTATAATATAGGTTGCTTTTTCTTATCGAGTTCTATAAGTGGTTTTCGGAATTTTATCTGTTGATCGATTTTGTCTTCGTTATAATCTGTAAAGATGTACACGGAAGGAAAAATGCAGTGTGACGTTCTCAAAATTATTTTGTGACATTTTTTATTAAAACTAGGAAAATTACACTTGATAGATATGTAATGATAATATTGCATTCTGCTAAAGAAAAACTTATAAATAACTCACTTTTATCATTAAATGGAATCATGAATTTAAATTAATAGTTATAATAATGGAATATTAATACGTCTCGAAATAGAAATAAAAATTTATAAAACTTACATTTAAAAAAAAATTAATATATATTTAATTTTCTTATTTTATGTATATAAGTAAAAAAATTATTAAAAACCAAATGAAATGGATAAAGAAAAATAATAGATATTTTCTATGATTTACTATAGGTTTTATATATTACGTTTCTTTTAATAGGTAACAGAATAAAGAAAATATATATTTTATTGCATTAAAAATATAATTTGTTATCTTTATATATCTGTAATAAATGTTTTTCAGCTATTACTGAAAAATCGTTGAAGAGAAAATTTTGTTAAATTCATTAATAATGTAAAATTGCATTTCGATTTAAGAAGTATATTTAGGCCATAACTGGTATAATAAATCTCTAATTTTTTAATATAAAGGAGGAAAAAGTAAAAGATAAAATTAACTAAATACATTACAATAAAAAAATTAATATGTTGTGCTGCCATCTGGCGGTAACAATTTATACCACGTTTAATGAATCATATACCAGAAATACATAAGCAGTATGAACTGCTTTATTTGTTTGTTTATTGAAATGATTTTCTCTTTTCAAATCAGAAATATATTTACTTTATAGTTTTGGACCCTTTCAAAACTATAGAAAAATTAATCTCGAATATTCTTTTTAGCTTATGAAGTTTACTGTACATTAGCAATTATTTAAACTACTTTATTGTGCCTGAGTTTTTTTTTTTTTTTTTTAAGTTAACTTATATAATCAAGAAAATCCTACAATTTTTTAAACTATATTTATATAAACCATATTTATTTCTATTTTATTAAACCATATTAAACCATATTTATATTTATATAACCATTTTTAAACCAACCATTAAATCATATTTATTTATATAACCATATTTATTAAACCATATTATAACCCACCATATATATATTTAATAAACCATATTTACCATTTTTTTTATATATATACCATATAAAAAAAAACTATATTTATATAAACTATATATTTTTTTTTAAACCATATTATATATAACCATATATTATAACCATATTATTTATATTATACCATATTTTACCATTTATGTAAACCATATTGAAATATCATTACTTTTAACTTTTCAGAATGTCCAAATGGCATGCATCGCTGTACATGTGGAATTCCCAGGTGTATTGAAAGAAATAAAGTTGGAGATGGCATAAAACATTGTCAAGATGGCTCAGATGAAGGTAAGGAAAAAAAAAACTATTGTAAGATGAGAGATAACCTAAATCAAGAAATTTAAATGATGCGTAAATTGTAGAGATGGAAATCACAACGGCTATTTATTGTTAATATTTGATTTAAGTACATAATAGAAAGATCGTTAATTTTTTTAGTGTCAGTTCAACACAGGAATTCTTAAAAGATTTTATCGCATTTTTCTTCGAATTTATCTACAAGTGCTAGACAGTGCTAATTTTTTACACTATTTTATACGATTTCTTTTAATAATTAAATAATGTAACATCAAAACTAAAGAAATTTCTAATTATTTACTCCGTTCAATATTTTTTTTTTTATTTCCAATGGCAGATTATGAACAGTTACAGCAAAAAAAGAACAACGGAAAAAAAACATACAACATACAACAACAACAAAATAATACAACAAAACGTGCTGAAACAGAGTTCATTAATCTAACAATAATGCAGATCTTTTAGCCACTAAAAAGTGTTACCAGGTGCACCACGGGGAGGTAGATCTTCTGCGCAACCCGTTCAATATAGAGTTCTTAAATTAATACTGACTGAACAGCTATGCAGATATTAAAAACTATGTTTTGATTAGTGTGTAAAAAAAATTTAATTCAAAATTCTGATAATATTTTTAAATATTAAATAAATTATAAAATAATGAATGTTGAAAAAGGGATATAAACTGAATCAGTTGAGTCACTACAATCGAAAGTAATATTATCATAAGTAGTCGAAAGTATAATTATGAATAATCATAAATAATCGAAAGCATACTTTTCATACGTAATTGGAAGTATACTTATAGTGTATAATCGAAAGTATTATTATCATAAGTAATCGAAAGTATTATCATAAGTAGTCATCAATCGAAAGTAATATACAATAAACAAGTGAATATAAACTAAAGAATATGTTAATTTTAGATCAGTTATAGAATTCGTCATATTTTGCTTGCCTAACTTGGCGTTCTTCCATTTAAAAGTATATAGTTGCAGAATACCAATGATGGTTTGACGATTGTACAATAAATTCGTTTTATTTCTCATTTCATGCTATAATAGGGGACAATAAATGAACTTATTCAGATAATCCACTCTTTTGAAATTTTTCATACGATATCTATTATTTAAGTAATCGTTGTCTCTTATTTAATAATCACCAGGTCGTTTCTTTTTTATTTAATAACCGTCTGTTTTTATACATTAGTTAAAATATAAATATAAAAAACAAAAAAAATTTTGCATAATTTGAAAATTGTAAGAGGATTTTAAACTAAAGTATTTGAGAAAGAATTCCACTATTAGATGATTAATTAAAATATAAATATAAAATTTTTTTGCATGGATGCAAAACTTTAAAAAAGATGCACCAACTTTGATTTTGGTATAATTTTTATAACTTTCTCAATATTACATATTATTTTATCAATATTTCTAAGCTATTAAATATATTTTTTATAAATATGCACTTGAAGATTAAGTTTTCATCTTTTTAATTTCCAATTTTTAAATGAAACCCTCTTGTCGGTTTAGATGAGGATGGCAGCAATTATGTCTGCCCCGAGTCTTCAGACGAAAAGGATTCTTTTGGTGTCGAAACGAAGAAAGACGTAGAAGACAAACTCGTAAGGATACTTCAGTTCATTTCACCAATTTTCTTATTATAAGAATTACAAACACTGAAAAGATAATAAAAAAAAAAAACAGATGTTGTTTGATAGATAAGAAGACTTGAAAATCAAAATGCATTTATTTATGTTACTTATCTTCTGTATTAATATTTAATATCAACACATATTAAACCAACCAACCAATGTATTAATATGTAATATCAACACATATTAAACCAATACCCAATGTATTAATATTTAATATCAACACATATTAAACCAATAACCAATGTATTAATATTTGATGTCAACACATATTAAACCAATAACCAATGTATTAATATTTAAACTATCAACACATATTAAAACAATAACCAATGTATTAATATTTAATATCAACACATAATAAAAATAACTTTTTGGAAAATATTCAATTCATATAATAAATGTTTGATGTCTGAATGATACAGATATTTCTTTAGCTGTATTGCATTTCTTATTGTCCTTTAAATAAGTATTCGGAATACTCTAATAATTTTCTGAATTTCTTTGAAAAATAATTGTTCTCATAGATTTATTTTTAAAGAAAAGTTTTGAAATCTTATACGAAGTGCCAAAATCGTGATTATTTATTTAGTTCAAAATGGCGTGATCCAATTTGCTTTTAAATACAATAAAACAAAAAATATATATATTTCATGAAGCATAAATATGCTTAAAAATAAATGTAAAAAGCAACAACTTTCATTTGTAACCTATACAAATTGTCTGAATTATTCCAAAGTAACTAATCTTAATTTTTCCGCATGTGTATTTAGTGTTATATAAACTAATAATAAAAAAGTTAAAATTTCTATGTAACTAAAAAAATTATTATTTTTAATTAAAAGTCAGCAATTGTTAATAATAGTGAACAACATTAATTAGTAAAAGTTTAATACTAGATTAAGTTATCCTAATTAATATTAATGAGAGAATTCATGAGAATGCATTATCAATCATTTTTGTACATATATAAGGCTGTTGATCAAAACACACCATGGTGCATGTTTCATTTAAAATGTAATTACATTTCTACATTCTAGGCCAATGTAATAATCTTGCCAATTTGTAATCATAGTTAACGTTCATGAGCAAACTCATGGAAATAAATAATCCAAAATATTTATTCATACATGAGGCTGTTAACCAAAAAACACATCGAAGTATATGTTTCGTTTAAAATGTAATTTTCATTTCTGTATTCTAGGCCAACGGAATGATCCTGTAGTTTACCCACCAGGAATCATTTCCGCTTTCATTGGGACTGAAGTGAATGGCGGTAGGACAACCTATCACACCACTCAGTTATACCGAACCTACGTGGATGGCACTTACACCGAAATTCTGCAGTCGACTTCGACCATAAGTCCAACTCCAACTCTCGGCGACGATCGACGAATGGAATCGACCACGAACGTACAACGATTCGGATCACTCAACTCTGGCAAGGTACTTAACCTAAGTTCAGCAAGAAAGCCCTTAAGTTGCAGCAAGAACTGTGTTTTTAAAATAACTAATTAGTTATTTTAATACACAGTTCTTGCTGAAACTTTGTCATATAAAAAGAAACATGTATTAAATGTGCTTATTATAATTTTATTTAAAGTGGCATAGTTACAATATTGTTATTGCAATTAGATTTCAATATCGATGCTTGTCCGTGTGTAATGTATTTAAATGCAACAAACTTGAGTAAAAATAAAGTTTAATTTCTTTATTTAATTCCAGAAGCTTAAAATGTCTTTTACTTTGAAAAATATTCCTCTTTAAAAATGTTATCCATTCATTACTTACTTATTTAGGTTCTTTGTGCCTTCTGGCACATAAAACATCCAACTTACATTTCCAGATTTTTAATACTTATAACATCCCTTGTCAGAGTTATGCCTTATTGTAGTACTTATATACAATTCCCTATAGATAAGAATTATTATTAATTTGTTTTTACCTAAATTTATAATATAGGTCCAGCATAAATGATTCCTGAGTTTTCAAAGCACTTTGATTTAGAAATGTAAAAACCTATAAAGATGAGTGATGCGTGTTACTATAGATGTTTAATATGTGAGAAATTTATCTGGAAAATAAACTATTTTGTTTAAATATAGAATTTCGTTTTTATGTATTACAATAAAATATTACTATTTTTTATTTCTGAGCTTATGTATTTTATTCACAGGTATACCTTACCGCGGTAAACGAACCTCGATCATCAATAAACTCAAATCTGGAATCTGATTCCGGAATTGAAGTATCCGGGACATTTTTACCACCCTCTGGATCCATGTCAACAAAACGTTTCGGACTCGATATTTCTGCTCGCACAATTGGTACTATATATCCTTCAAAAAGTGAGTCCTCCATCATTATGGTGACAGGCACTGCAGGTACATTTGTACAAAGAGGTTCCACATCAGATGTTACTTATCCCTTATTTACTGGTTCGTACATCAGTGGCTTGGAAAATCCAACAACTTACAAATTCTTCTTCGAAAATCATCCATTGACATCTGATGAAAGTAATATTGCCAACTGCATCAGCTGAAGCTTTTGAATCTACTGATGGATACGAAGCAGAAGAAAGCGAGCTACAAGGATCAATAAGCAGAAGAAATGATGTAATTGATGATTCTGTGAATGATGCGGATACGCACGAAAGTCCTCGTGTGCCCTTTTACGTGGCATCAAATAATGCTGAAAATATTATCATTCTATACCAACAATGCGACCTGACAAACCTGTGGCTGTTACACGTTATGTGCAACCGTCAGCTTATCCAGAAACGGAAGAGCCAGTTTTAGCAATGGCGGGTACAAACACCGTTGGGGTTGTTGGAACAATTAGAAGACCACAAAAAGAGTCAACACTTAGAGGACATGAAGGATACCAAAGGCAAGGAAGGTTGTATAATCCTAGTGTCACTGGCCGGCGTATCGGTCAAGGAGGTGCTACCATTATAACAGATCAGTTCTTTCTTTCCTGGACACAGAGTTGAAACTTCAGTGGTAGGGGATGCTTCAGAGGCTTATCACCGGGATATCAGTAATGCCTATTATAATGTTGATGGATTCAGTGTTCAAGATCAATTAAAGAAATTAGTAAAACCCACCTCAGTGAAAGATAAACGTCTCACAAGAACCGTTGGCTTATATGGTCCTATATATGACGTTGATGATATGGTATTTCACACACTACTTCAAGATCATCAAATGAGGAAAGTCTGAAAACGACATCATCTACCGATAACGAATCGAATGATGACGAATATACGACCACATTGTATGGTTTTTAAGCTGAATTCAGTACTAGAATTTCAGGAACACATTACATATTTCTCCCTGCCTCAACAAGACCACGGACCTTTACTCCTAGAGTAACCAGAACAAGTTTCACCAGTGGTGCTTCTGCTTTACCAAGAAATTCAAATACTGAGAATAAAGAAAACAATCAGCCTGATGCCTTTTTTTCGGAAACCGCTATTTGGAACGGAAACCAGAGAGTTTATTTCTCAAAAAGTCCATGTTTACTTCAACTGTAAAAGAGCCAGTTGAAATCAGAAAACTATGTTTACATCTACAGTTATGACGAAGCAACCTGAAGATCGCAGTAGAGCAAGAAAAGTTGATGATTCTTTAGACACAGTAATAGCAGAAACGTTACCTTTGGATTTAGCAAGTGTTTATACTAGTGTTAGTGAAAAACCATCTGCTAATAATGGAAATATGTTCTTGAATTTTCAAAGCGCGAGAAAACACAGTGATGAGTGATGATTCTCTGACATTAGATATCAGTGAAATAATAGATAGCGTTGAGGGAACTGATGATAATTTCGAACCGACACATCCAACAGGTCTTGTAAGTTCAATAACTGGCACAGAGATATACGAAGGAACTACTACACATTGGACAACTTTAATATTTGGTACTTATATTGACAATACATATGCACATGTAATTGAAAGCACATCTAGCATCTTTTTTCACTGTTTCGAAAACAGCTAGTCAGAAGAAACATTATTTGTTGAAACTGACACTCCTGATGACCGTCACACTAGTTCTTTTTCAAATGATATATTTTTCAAAACAGACTTGGAATCCCTCTTCAGGAAATGGAATTGAAATATTATCTTCTCTGTCAGATTTATCTTCATCGGTAGCAAATTCTAAATTTATGACTGAAGATTCAATTTCGGCTACACCAAAATTAGAAATTCTAACTTCTGGTTTCATCTTACCAAGGACTCCGAAGTGCCAGGGTAGATGATAATATAGAATCATCACAAACGAAAACATTGGACAGTTCCACAAGAGTTCCAATCGAAACTTCATCGTCTCGTGTTACGCCTTCGGTTGTTTATGTAGATGAAGAAGAAGAAGTGTCTGTCTCAAATACAGTTGAGGAAGAAACAGATAAAGATGCAGTTCATATCTTAACAGATGGTTTTATTCTACCTGGAGCATTACATCCAACTCCATCGTCTTCAATATCAATAGCTGAACATACTGAATTGAATTATGATAGAAATACCATTAGTATTACAACAACCGAGGAAGAATCCACGACAGCCGACAATTTAATCTCTCTTTTAAATCGCATCAATTCGGAACTCTCTTCAAGTAATAGAGAAAATTCCTATTTTGATACTACATTTTCTCCCACAGAAATGGTACTTGAAACTGCAAGAAGACATCATTTGATACAAATGGAGAAACTTCTTCTGAAAATAGTGAATTATCACCCTCTTTGGTGTTTTTAACAGGTGACTTTATTTTACCGCATGTGGCTAGTAAACATGAAAATGATGATACAAACACAGAAGAATCTATTTCTTCTGTTTTAACAGGCGATTTTATATTACCCTCTACATCAATCAGTGAAAGATATCCTCGAATGACGAACCAAGCTCTACCCCAGAAGCTTTAAGCATTCTTACTGATGGTTTTATATTGCCAGGTGCTGCCCAAAGTTTCAAAGCATCAGAAACACTTGAAAGTACAATTAACATTTTGCCATCATCCGCTTTACTAACGGCAGAAAATTTCTTATTGGAAGATGATGACAACAATGTAATAATAAATGGCCGTAATGCAGGAGACGAGGAAAAACAATACTCTTAGATGGCAATATCAAACCTTCTGCAGAATCGCTAATAAGTGAGTTAGATAAAGCAGTAAATGAACCTTCAGAAATTTTGACTGTGAGATCTGGAAAAGCATTAGATTTTGCTTTGCATTCAACTGAAAAGCCAAATGCTGAAGAAATTTTACCTTCTATATCTTTTCCAATAACATATTATACCACATCAACGTATTTTACAACATTTTTATCAGAGGGAAATACAATAGTTTCTAGTAGAAAAGAGACTATTTCCCACGTTTATACAGACAGCGAACAGCTTAAATTAGCTAAATTAAATCCTACCGAAACAATTATCATGCCACAAACTATTAATCCTACGAAATCCATTGATCCCTCTGATGCTTTCACAACATTTACCTACTTCACAACCTATTACAAAGATGGTTCTAAAGTTGTATCATCTAGAGTAGAAACCAAGACAGATATTTTCGATGAAACTTCTACATCCGTACCTGAACTCGAATCCTCCTTGACAGTACTTACTTACCTACCCTACGACCTATTATACCACTCTAACTTATTTTACTACCCTTGTTCAAGATGGTTCAACAAAAGTTGTAAGCAATGAAGCAGTGATATCTAACGTTGTATCGCCAGCGTTAGGGAGGAAATTCCAAACCAGCATCAGCATCAATCATTGAAACTCTACCACCAACAATAAACCTCACAGTGTAACGCCGACCACTTATTTTACGACATACATATTATACTACCTATCACAAAGATGGAACAACCTCCGTGAGTACTACTTACAATACAGTAAGTAATGTACTATATGGCAGTGAATCTATTGAAAGTACTCCAACAGCACCTGTTCATGAGAAGAGCACTGTTAACAACTTCGAAGGAAATTCAAAATTGGCAACATACTTCACAACATACACGTATTATACAACTTATTTAAGAGATGGTAATCCTGTTGTATCAAGTAGGAAGAAATAGTATCGAATGTGAGGGCAATACAAGCAACAAGTACACCGATTCTGAGCACTGCAAGAAGAACTTACCTCTAGCCCCACCCAAACAACATTTTATACAACTTATACATACTACACAACACTTTTGAAAGAAGGCACAAAACTGTCAGCACTAGGAAAGAAACTGTTTCGAATATTATAGACGGAAGTACTAAAATATCTAGTATTCCCGCAATAACTCGAACGGATTCCCCCGCTGCAATAGAAGCTACACCAACTGTTAAAACATTTTTTACTACTTATACTTATTACACAACTTATCTAAGAGATGGTAACTCTGTCATATCTACTAGAGAAGATACAGTGACAAATTTTATCACTGAAAATCCGGGATCAGTACTACAATAACGCCTATAATACCCCTCAAGAAGTTTTACTACTTATTATACTACTTTAACCTCGTATTATACTTATTTAACGGGAGTACGCTCTGTAAGTACTGTATATAGTACATTAACTGATATTGTTGCTCTTGAAAACAGCATCACAACCCCAACCTGATATTAAAATAACTCCCTCTCACTACTTATTACAGCACCTGCACTCATTCTTTTAGTGGTAATGGAGATCCAAACGATTTCAAGACAAGAAGAAATTGTGAGCAGAACGGTTACTCTTGGTGGGAATATAGAGCCAGCAACGATAGTTCATGCCATAACCCTTTGTTGCCTTCAGACAAAAGAAGAAGTTCACTCAACTACAGCTACAACAAAAACATACTACACAACATACACATTTTTCACTGTACCTTTCAAGAGGTCAACCATCTGTATCTACAAGACTTGAGACAATAACTAATTACGTAACAGAAAGTAATTCTCAAAGTCAAACTATTATTCAACTAATTCGGTTCAGCCCAGCTTGTCAACAGTATATGATGTCCCAACTACAATTCAAGGATCAGTTGGTATTTTTAATATAAAACCAATTAACTCCAAGTTATGAAACACCTACAACTCACTATACTACATACACTTTTTTTCACAACTTTGCTATCGGAAGGCTCTTCAGTAATACAGTCAAGGACCCATGTAGTGTCTTCAGTCGTTGACAATGAATCGACGAAAACTGATTTAAAAAATCCGTCTGAAGTTAGTGCTCTAATTAAGTCAACACCTATATCTGCAGCAATGAAAACTGTTTACACAACATTTACTTATTTCACAACTCTGTTTTCAAATGGATCGCCTGTAATTAATACGTTATGAAACTTCTACAAACGTGATCAACATAGCTGCTACACCAACAGAAATCAACAAAGTTCTTAAAAAACAACATCGGATTTGGAAGCGGCTGAAGGAGAACTGCATGAAAAAAACGAGTTCATCCAACACCAGTCACTACGTATTACACAACGCACACTTACGTGACTACAAGTATTGATCCGGATGGAAAGACCGATTTCATTACCAGAGAAATAGTATCATCTGCAACAGTGAAGCATGAACTAAATGCAGTTAACAATGTTCAACCAACAAGTACTAAACCATGTTGCTTACATGCCACACAATATCCATACACATTTTACACAACATACACTTACTATACAACAAGGTTTCACGGAGATAGACCAATAATTAATACCCGGTACGAAACTTTGACAAACGTTATAAAAGCTCCCATTGAGAATTCAGCAACACTAATAACTTTATCAGAAGACAATATTAAATTCAGCATTACAGACATTAAATTGCATTCAGAAACAAATCCAATAATATCCATAAAAAGTACTGCATCATCTGACATTCATGCTTCACCTGTTTCTGACTACGAGCCAGCTTCTCCAAGAGATAAAACAACAGAAACGATTAAATTACATAGAGTGTATGATGAAGCAAATTTATCGATACCTGATTTTGATTCCGCACTAAAAGTTAAATTACTAAATGAAATAGATAGTAATCCTTCACCACCCTATTTTAGAAATCAGTACGGACTCCAGTAGCGAAACAGATGATGTAAATGTAGAAAAGCATACTACTGCAAACGTACTTGATGATACAACTAATGTAACAGATAAAACAACAAAGAGATACAAATTCCTACACAATCAGATGCAACAACTACAGCAGTTTCAATTGCAGAAGATAAGCCTATCAATGATTCACTAAATGATATTTTAACTACAACTGAATCTGCTGTGAATGTTGTTACAGAAAATGAGACCGAAATTTTAAAAAATACTACAGAAACAAAAAAGAAACTGAATCTTACACTCAAAGTACTCCAAACGAAACAACAACTGTCGTTGAAATTCCAAAACGTGGAATATTTTCAAGGAGACGAAATAGACCTACTTATAGGCCAAGACCGTCTTTCCGCTCTTCAACGTCATCAACATTATCTCCACCGACTAAAGCCTCTCAAAGAACTACTACCACTAGAGGACCACTATCTTTTAATAGACGAAATTCTACCAGGCCACTATATCGCAGACCAAATTCAGCTCCAAGACCAAATCCTTTACAAAGACTTCGACCTAATCGTCCCTCTTTGACTCCAGCAACATCAAATGATGAAGCTTCAACAAATAAAAGAAGACGAAGATCTGCCAATAAATTTAGATTACATGTTGAAAACAAACCTATTATTAGAAAGCTTTTATCTTCAAATGACGAAGAAGCCTTCTACAGTATATCAAAAAACAATGATTTGAATGGAGGGAATTCTTCACCTGAGAAACACAACGATAGAAATCAAGAGCATCAACTAGGGCTCATTAGAACGATGGAATCTAGAGCAATCAATAACGGTGTAACTACTATTTACGGAACTGAAATTCACGGAACGTTTATAAATGGAATATATGCTCAAGTTGCTCAGACCAAAGTTCGAATTCATACTGATACATCTAATGAAATAGATAAAACACCAATTGTTGCCACGCCTTCATTAAGTTCGGTATCTGAAACCAATAGAGTAGGTTTAGTTTCTTCTAGAATAAGTACTTCAGTGAAAGACGGCACAACAACAGTTTACAACAAATGTTTATGGCACTTACATTGGAGAAGTTTACGCACATTTAGCTCAAACGACATCGAATGTTATTCAACCCACTTCTACAACTCAGAATCCATATCCTACAGGATTAATATCTTCAGCAACACGTTTGGAAGATAACTACGGCACAGTTACACTTTGGACTACTCAAGTTTATGGCACATTTGTGAATAACTATTATGCACATATCGCGTCTACACATTCTAATGTATTTGTAAATTCCAAATCCTCTGAGGTGGTGCCGCAACCATCGACATATTACAACAACCTATTTACCGAATCGCTGCAACAAGTAAAACCACCAACACCAACTGCGAGATCGATAGATAATTCTAAGACTTATAAGACTGGTTTACTTTCATCTATTGTCTCAGAAGAAGAACACGAGGGCACTACCACTCAGTATGTTACCAATATATTTGGAACTTATATTGGTGAGCAATACGCTAAGCATGCTAAAACCTCATCTAAAATCATAGCTCCTACAAGCACGGAAAGTTCACTAAGGTCAGTTGGTCTCATATCAACTATTGTAAACAGCGTTGTGAATCAAAATATAGTAACTCTTTTCAAAACTGAAATAATTGGTACTTACTTAGGACAACATTATGCTCAATTGGCCAGAACATCCACTGAATATAAATTCCTTACTACTGAGACTCCAAAACCTACTTCAACTGAACCAGCCAGACAAAAACTGGACTTCTATCATCTAGTGTGATTCGCAGTGAAATAAATTCAGGCACAACGACAATGCACATCAATGAAATTTATGGAACTTATATTGGCAATAATTATGCCCATGTAGCAAAATCTACATCCAAAGTTATACAACCTACTCAAATAGAAAACAAAGGCCGTGATACACCAATCACAGAAAATTTACAAAAAAACTGGATTGATTTCATCAAGTGTGAAAACAGAAGTGAATGATGGTACAACAACGCTACACATATCAGAAATTCATGGCACATATGTAGGTAATTATTATGCCCATGTAGCAAGAAGAACATCAACAGTATTACCATACAGTACTACATCAACATCATTAAGAGAGCCAATTCCAACATCAACTGCTGTTGCTAAATCGGAAGGTTTGATATCTTCAGATATAAGAACAGAAGTGAATCAGGGGACAACAACTTTGCACACTAGAGAAGTTCATGGAACTTTTATTAATGGATTTTATGCACACGTTGCTCGTAGTACATCTAATATAATCACTCCTACACCTACTTCATCTACGTCTAACACTGGTTTAATTTCTGCTATAACAAGTAGTGAAACAAATAATGGTATTGTAACTTTACATACTACAGAAATTTTTGGAACACGAATAAATGGATTTTATGCTCATATAGCACGAAGTACATCAAATATTATTACTAGTACTGCTTCACCTGAAACAACTAGTAACACAATAGGAATAATAACTGCAACTACATCAACAGAAGTAAACAATGGTGACACTACAGTACACAGAACAAGTGTAATTGGAACAGAAATTGATGGAGTTTATGTACAATCTGTTAAAAAGACTTCTAGTGTTATTTATGCACCACGTTTGTATCCCGAAGCAATTACTAAAACCTTATATGAAACAGAATCAACAGCATTATTAATTGGAGGTACAGCTAAAGATGATTTAGACACTGCAAGGGTAAATGAACTAGGTAACGGTAATCAATTTGTATCTTTAATGGATAACGGGGATTTAGAAATAAAAACACCTATAAATTCTCGTATTGATTTATTAAGTCCCTCCTTAAATTCAGATATTACTATTCAAGAAAGCATCAATACCATCACAACTAAAACACCAGATTCATCCTTCGATTTACTTGATAGTATTTCAACGAAGGCTTTGGAAAGCTCATCACTAGAAACGTCTAGTTTAGAAAGTGTTAAAAGTTCTACTACAACAACTGTATCAACTAAGGATGCTACAATTGAACCGAGTTTACAAAATAAAAACATAGAAAAGATAACAAAACCAACAAAACCTGAAGATAATGATGATTATAATGATTACAATGATAATAAAACATTTAAAGATAAAGAATCCGTTACATCAAAACCAAACAACCAAGAACAAAATATTCCTCGCAAAAATAAAATACCACCTTTATCATCATCAAGGCATTCAGATTCCCATGATGAATATGACGATTATGAATTTGGAAATGATTATGATGAATTTGGAGAAAACAAAAACAGGAAAATAACACCAAGCCTGTCGTCATCACGTTTTAAAAACACAAGGCAACCCAAAAGAAAGACAGACTCCTTTAACGATCGAGATTATGATAATTATGATGATTATGATTATCATGATGATGAATCCAGTTCAATTAAGGCAACGAAAACCACTTCTGAAGTTTCAACAACAAAAGAAACACCTTCATCTTCGATAAGAATCAGGCCGTTCACTGGTAGAGGACGACCAACTTTTACCACAACTTCAAGATCCTCTACAAAAGCTTCATTTACCATCAGTTTAGAAGACCTAGTAGAACTAGAAATTCTAGAGCATTTGGTCATAGATCTGATAGCGAAAATGATTTTGATGATGAAATAAATTCAGAAGATGAGGAAGGTGACATAGAAGCAAGTGAAGCTGTTGTGACTACTGCAACACCCCAAGTATTATCTTTTAGTAGAAGAAAGCCTTTTGGAGGTAGCAGATTTCAACCTCCAGGTCGGAATGCACCATCTTCTACAACTTCAAGGCCAATTGCTTTGGGACGGAATCGTCGGCCTTTTGGTAGATCTAGTTCTACAAGTCCATCACCTACTCCATCTATAAAAGACAATGATCCTGATTACGAAGAAAACACTACGGAAGATGATGAATTCGATGACTATGATGAAATAAATGATAAAAAAGAAGCAAACAGAAACCGAAATTTTCGTTCAACTCGAAGACCGCCATCAAGAGTATCGAGATTTGGAGAAAGGCGAAGTTCTTCAAATAAACGCGGTTCTTTCCGACATAGAGAGGAAGAAGAAACGGAAAATGATGATTTTGATTCAACAACACCAAATTACAGAAATGCAAGAAATAGACTTAATCAAAGAAAACCTTCTAGAGGAGGACGTTACAATAGAAATAACTCACAGTCTCTGAAGGCTTCATTTAACTCTGTCAGTCGAGATGAAGATGATGATTCTCAGTCCCTTCAACCAATAAATCGATTGCGAAATAATAATCGTAATAGAAGGCCATCCTATAATCCCAGAACAAAAAGGCCTTCTAAAACCGCAAGCGAAACCCAAACTCCTAAAAAACCATACTTGACTGTTACATCCGTTGTTACAACAGTTAAAACTCTTCCAATATATCATGGATTCAGAACCTCTTACGCCACTTTAACCACAACAGCCTTGGACACAAGCATCATACATCCAACGCAATATTCTGAAGTAATCAGCGATGACGTAACCAAAACTGTATTTTATACCAAAACAGGATACCCTGATGGAATTGAAAATCTTCATACAACAGTTACAGAAGTGGTAGTGACAACCACATCTTTAGCTTCTGTTAAATTAGTTCCAATAAAAATTGGTTTCAGCACCAGAACTGACACAGTAACTGATATTCAAGTCCTTACAACTTTGTCAACTCTTCTTAGTGTAATAACTCCTGACACACCTCAACCTACAGCATTTCCTCAACAATTTCAGCCTAACTTCTATCCTCAACTTGGACCACAAAATCCTCCCGATTTCGGACTTGTAGCCTCTGCTAATTCATTTGTCACTACCCAAATAGTAACTTCAACCACTGTAGTGCCTATTATTTTACGAGGGCGAACAATTTTAAGCACTCTAACTACAACATCAACTGCAGAATCTACTGTAGTGCAAACTGTTCATTTACCTCAATCTCAGCCTAATTTTATTCCTCAGCCATATTTTGCTTTCCAACCTCTGACTACATTACTAACATTGTATGTTACAGGAGAACATGGCGAACTTAAACCTGTTGTAACTACAGTAACAGTTCCTTTGTACCAACAACCTGTATTCCACACTAAAGTAGCTCGTAGCTTGCAACAAAATGTTCCTTCGGAACATTCACTAAAGACGGCTGATATTATGGATTTGCAATTGATGTCTTCTTTAGGAAGAGACTATTCAAGGGATGTTGACATTGACACACATTACGATCAACTATTAAGTTCAGGATTGGAGGAAATTAATGATTTGTCAGAAATTCAAAACACGAACTATCAAACAGAACCCTTAGATAGTACCCGAATTCCAAATGCTGCACATGGAATTGCCACTTATGATGTTACCACGATATCTAAAGGCCCCCTAACTGAAATATATGAGCAAAGAGTTACAGTAAATTTAGATACAGATGAAAGCAAATTGAAGCAGAATGAAATTGAAAGAAGTAAAGATGCTTATGGTTTAGAATCGCGATATAGCTTTCGCAAGCTTCAGCAAGTTATTGAAGAAGAACCGATATTTAGACCACAAAGAGATTTTACAAGGTTGCGAAGGCCTCCTGCAGCTATAGTTCTTGCAACAGCTGCTGAAAGAAGACCTGAAGTTCAACCTACAGATCGCATACCAATAAGACCAAGACAAAGTCCTCCAAATAGGCGACCTGCAATTGAAAATTTTAATGAAGACACATCAGATAACCCCAGAAATGGTTTCAGAGGATCGTTTTCAAGACCAGCTCGAAGGCCTGTAGGTAGCTTTAGGCGTTCATTTGTACCCCCTAATTCTGACAACGAATTAAGAGACAATCCTATTTCTCTACAGCCTAGTCAACCATCCTCTGCACCCGATGATGTTGAGAAAATTCAAGATTTACTGAGTTCGTTTCAAGATACTAATAGCAATTTAAATAATCGATTTGTTGGTTCTCCAAGCGAAACGGATACATCTAATGGTTTCAAACCATTAAGTAATCCAGCCGGATTTAGACGTGGTCCAGGTGCTGCTGTAGATGATAGTAATACTTCTCCTGTATTAAGACCAAGACGCTTAAGAATTACTAGACCAATAAATGCTGAAGAAACATTAAACCCTTCTGGTGTAAGAAGAATTACTAGAATACGATCACCTATAATTGAGCCATCTACTGTTAATGAAGAAAAGATTCAACACCAACAAATGATTTTAGTGTCAATTCAGTTTCACCTGTAAAAGATGAAGAAGATAGTCTAGAAGTTAATACACTCTCTCCATCAGAAGAAAGTTTATCACCCTCATTAGAAGGAATTTCTAATGAAAACATAGCTGGTCGTAGAACTGTTGTTCGAAGAGTAAGGCCCTCCTTTTTGTACCGGGAGATGGCAGTGGACCTAGGCGTCCTCTTGTAGTACGAAGAACAAGAATAAATGACAATCCAACATCAACTGTTTCATCGGATTCAATCGACGAAACACCACCTTCTTCTAGTTTTTCACCTGAGATTAAAGAAAATACCGAAAGTTTAAGTGATCAAATAATATCTAATGCAGAAAGTAGTGTTTCAGTTTCAAATGACCATATTGATCCTTCTAAGCCTTTAAAAAAAAGTCATTCGTTTGCGAAAGCCTGAAAATGGCGAAACGCTTCAAACTGGTGCAAGAAGGCGCGTAGTAATAAGTAGGAGACCACCAGGGACAGATAGTACATCTTCTAATACTGTTCAAGGACGAGGTCCTGTTTCTGATAATAATTTGATCTCTGATAACGGTAATGTTTTGCATAATGAGAATGATATAGATGGCTTTAATAAACCTGTTTCGAAAGAACAAGCTGTCAATCCGCATGAGCTGCTATCTGTTTATGCAACAAAAACCTATCCTATAACATATTATACAACTTTAACTTATTTCACTACTTTCTTACACGGACCAGATGTAAATTATGCAAGCAGGGAGGCAACTTTTTCAAATGTCATCGACCAAACACTTAACCCAAATCTAATAAGAATATTTAAATCTAACAGTGGAAGAGTTTCACCTACAAATGTTGACAGCATATTACATCTTGCATCAAGAACATTAGGAGATACAACTACAATAGTTAATTTAGCATCAATACAGAATATTTACAACAGTGATGTTTATCAAGATTTGAAAAATATTCCAATAATTAGTGAAATAACCCGTCCAGTTCAACCTGCAATAGCACCTACTTCAACTATAAATCGAAATATTTTGAGTAGAATACCCATCAATTCTATTGCTTCTTTACCAAAAACATATCTTACGTTATTTACTTATTCATACACATTCTTTGATGGATTAAATAAAAGAGAGTCTACCAGAGCTGAAACAATGACAAATGTTGCCACAGATCCTGTGGCATTTCTCACTGAAAATATTAGCACTTTTATTAATGCTGAAGGTCATATAATTTTAGGACCAGAAACCAGAACTGTACATTTAGGATCGCGAGAAGTAGAAGGAACAACTACAGAAGTAAATTTGGGTTTAAAAACGTTAATAAAAGTCGATGGTGTTAAGAATGTCATCATAGAAAAAACTCAACCAATCCAGTACATTACACCTTCAAGAACATCATTGCCTGATTTAACAAGTTCAACTGCTGCTTCTTATGAAACGCCAAAAGCAGTTATACTTGATTCTTCTTATTCTTCAGCAAATGATTTATATGATACAAGTCAACAATCTGCATCAGCAGAAACATTGCCTTTTGTATTCAAGTGGACTTGACGAAGCGTCGAATATTGTTGTTGGACCTAGACCTGTGGTAAAAGTAACATCAGTTATTCATAAGCAAACAGGACCATTAAGAAGTGGAGTCTTTGAACCGAGACCCGGAGTTCGAGTACGAGTACGACCTGTGGTATCTCGACGTCTAGTTCCCAGTGATTTAGCATCTTCTTTTGATATATCTTTTGACACTAATGATCTATCAACTGAATACCCAATTGAGTCACTAGCATCTCCACAATACATTCCACCTGGCATTATGTCAACTCCAACACTTGATGATGCTTACGTCACTACCATGATTCTTCCGTCTGAAGATGTAGGCAATGATAATGAAATAGTATCTGATGGACTTGAGATTGCTGCTATAGACGCCTCGACATCAGATGGGGCAGCAGCTCCTACGAGGAAGAAACTGAAGGTTACAGTTAGACGACCACAGAGTGAGAGCATTAGCAGAACTCACACTAGATTTGTTTTACCATCTCGTTTTGAGATCACCAGCAAGCCGAGATTCTACGTGGTTACAAGGACAGGTAATATAGAAATTTATATCGCACTATTTGTTAATCAGTATTTGTTCTATTTCTATAGAAACTTAAAATCAATTTATTTCTCTAAGATTATAACTGGTTCATTATTTTCGTATAAATTTAATAAATATTTATTTAAAAATATTTATTTAAAAAATCTTATTTATTTATTTTAAATATTCTACTATTCAAAACTCTAAATATTGTGATTAATTTAACAATTCTAAAATCTTCCATATACTCAATCGAAATATTAATTTTATACCTTTGACTTAAAATTTTATTACCTACAATATGATTAAAACAAGTACTAACAAGTAATAATTGTTTACAATTTTCAATTTTTAAATATCAAAAATTAATAAAATTAGAAGTAGCAATTTTATGTGGCATGTAGTCAAAAGGAATACGGCAGAAACCCGCAAGTTGATTTTTCTGATATACACGTCTTCGAAGATTCCGAATAAAATACTTTAATAAAATTTGTAAAATAATTTTTTTTTTTTTAATTTCAGGAGCTCTTGGTGTTGTTTCCAATTCTCAACGGCCCTTCACTGTTAAGATCAGCAGGAAATTGAAACCTACTTCAACAGCAGAAGTGGTTCCACTTGGTCCACCCTCAACAACTGTCATCTATGACACTTTCACAACCCTCACTTCTGTTCCTGTAATCTTCGGTCTGGATACCAGCTTCAGGAATGTTATCCTTACCACTTCTTCTCCTATAACTGTGTCTTTCGTACCAACGCCAACGTTTGAATCTGAAACAGCTATCGCACCATCAACTGTTGTCTTGACATTCTTCACAACAACAACATTTACGATACCATATATTGAGGGAGATGAAACCATTTTGACAACTCTCGAAGAAACTAATTCAAGAATTGTCACTCAAACTCTAGGTAAAGTTTGTATAGCTTTTAAACAATAATTTATTAACCTAATTTGCTCATTTTCTTAATAAATTTTATGTTAAGCCAGCGTAAAATCGTAAAATCTCTTTAATAGGGCAACCAAAAAATATTTTTAAATCTCTAAAAATGATAATATTCAGTAATTTAAGTAATTTAATATAATTAAAAATTTTTAGTCTTCATCCATATAAATAAAAAAATTTAGGCTGTATTAAATTATAGCTTCTATTTAAATGCCACAGTTAATGTTAAGTTTTAAAAGTAACCAAAGTGTGGCATAAGAATTTTTTAATAAATTGGAAAGAGATTACTAAAAAAACTAAAATAATTTTAATAATTTAAAATATCGAAATATTTTATAATTAAAATAATTTATACATTTTAAAATTCAAGCAAAAATATGAAAACAAAAAATTATGAAATTAAAATTTTTGTTTCTTTTCATTCATAAAAAATAACAAGAATTTTTTATGTTGATTTCATATTATTCCTTTCGAATTCTGAATCGTTATATTAATGACAATCACTTTGATACGTGATAAAAACAATGAAAATATTTCTACACATTAAAAATTACAATCTGTCTATAAAATATGTTTAAATCTCATTCATATTCCTTGAAAATAAATTTAAAAATACTGAAGCATAAAAAATGTGTTTCATATTTTGAACAATTATTTGTTTATCAATATTAAATGTTATACTACGACCATTGTGTTAAAAGAAAATGGAAAACCTTAATAAAATAAAGCATATTCTTTATCATTGAAATTCCGTGGAGTAATAGATTATCATTTCTTGCAGGATTAGATTCACTGTCATATTCGACTATCACAAGGACACCATCTTATGATGACATTATTCCTACAATACTTCCAGTGACAAGCGTGGAATTTGGTTTCGATGGTCCCATTACTCATACTTTGTCTTCTGGTAAGTTTTCTAACTTCACATTTAAATACGAGTCACAAATAGATCTACAGTAGAACTCCAACTCTCTATATTAATCGGGACAACATCCAATCGTGCTTTTAAATAATTGATGAAAAGAAAGACCATTCCTTAGAAAAAGAAACGCAATTTGCGTTTAGCATATTAATTTAATAATTACAAAAACAATTTTACTTACATTTTGCTTATTTACATACTATTAAAATATCACTGCGTGAACATATCAGTCAAAGTCAATTTTTTCATTGTCTTTACTCGTTTCCTTGTAGTTAAGTCTTACAACCATTGGATGGCAAGTAGTAGATAGTTACACTGAGACAGTCGCTCCATAAACTGCACTATATCAAGATATGCGAACGCCACATTAGCAGACTGTCCCGCGTTTGGTTCAATATCAACGCCTTTGACATCTTCCAAGTCAAAGTTTAAAATTAAAGAGTTTTTTAATGTTTGAAATTTTTGATATACAGCTAAATATTGAATAATTTTAATTTTATCTGCTAACCATAAAACAATACTTTACTTTTTAGAAGCTATATTGCACAGTAAACAAGAGAAGAAGGGGGGGGTAATAGTAACAAATAACCACAACATCTAAATAAACCTACACAGATAGTGGTAAGCATAGCGAGACTAGTAGAAGTACTGATTTATCGTCTGTGTACGAGCAATAGCTTCACAAGGTTCTTAATAAAATCCATGGGCGGCACTATGGGTGTTTTTCCCCTAAAAGAGATTGGATAATTATTCATGGGAATATTTTGTTTGTTTTAATCCTCAAACGGAATAAATGAAGTTCAGATAAATGGAGTTCTACTGTATTTGTTTTCAAAATTACTTTAAAATATCCAAATTCTTTACTTTAATTATTGAAGCATTTTTTAATTAATTTTATGACTATATAAAAACTACCAATATTTCTTTTTAATTAATATAAAAAATGAAATAAAATATTTATTTGCTTATTATTTATTCAGTTTTTAATTATATCATGCAAATACAATTTGTTGTGAAAAATAAAAATTTCTTATCTAATCATAAATTTCTTTATATTGATATAAATTTAATTTTATAAATGTAGACTTTTCATCAATAAAGACTATATATTTAAAAAGACAACAACTATTAGTTTTAAATCTGATTAAAAAACTGGTTGAAACATTTGGGTTAAATATACTACTTAAGAAACATTTACAAAAAATGTAGTTGGACCTACATAATTTTATTTTTAAATAAAGATTTCGAGTAAAGAAAATTATATCTCTTATTTATTCGTATTGCTTACAATTAATTCTTTACATAATTCGCTTTTTAACCCTCTGGATTTTTTCTTTTTAGAATCTAAAGAAGCAGATACGACAATCTACGAAACCATATCGCCAACAACTGTTCTATACGAAACTAAAACATTTTATACAACATATACTTTCTTCTCAACATTCTTTGCTGGTCCTGATCCTGTAGTTTCTAGTTCGGAACAAGTTGTAACGAACGTTGTGACTGTACCAATTACTACTGAAGCAATTCAGCCGTCATCAGTCGAAGCTACAGATATTGGACCCTTGACAGTTTTTGACACTAGTGAGAGTGTCATAACAAAAACTAATTATAATACTGTAACTTTCTATGCAACATTATTTTCAGATACTAGCTCTTTCGTAACCCCAATAGAAGAAGTTGAAACTCAATTCCAGACAATAACTGAAACTTACACTATTACAAAGACTATCATGCCAACTCCATCTGCTACTTTCGAACCATCTACTGCTTCACCAACAATTTCTGAAACCACAGAATCAGAAAAATCTGTGGTAGTAACTCAAACATTATACACGACATTTACAAACTTCGTAACGTTATTCCAGGGTACAGATACAGTTGTAACTAATCTTGAAGAAACAGTATCGAATGTTGTTACTTTGACCGTACCAGAAAGTGCTGCAAGCTCGTTCACAATCACTCCAACATCAGAGACATTCAAAGAGACATCTGAAACTTTTATCTCATCAAGTTTCCCAAGCTACACCACAAGAGAAGTTGTCAACACATTAACTCACTACTTGACGTTATTCAACAACGGAGAAGGTTTATTGTCTTCGATTACAGAAGTTGTGACAAGCTATGTTACAGAGTTAGCAGGACTATCTTCATCACCAACCTATCCTCCTGAAACATTCTTCAGTTCTTCTCCAGAAGTATTTTTGGTATCTTCACAACTACCAAGTTATACATATGATTCATATTCACCTACAGAAACAACTGAATCAACATCTGAAATTCAAACATATCATCCAGAATTAGTTCCTTCAATACGAAAGATTTACTCAACTCTTACATTCTATACCACATATTATAGTGACACAAGCTCAATTGTTGCAAGCCAGACAGAGGTTATAACAAGCTATGTAACTCTATTTGTACCACCTTCTTTGATATCTTCTTCTACTACAACTACTAGTACTACTACTACTAAAATAGCAACTATGATATCTCAACCAATTGAACCAACTTCTACAATAGATCCTTCAGTATTTGTGTTTACAACAACAGATTATTCAACACTTACTTTATATACAACATTGTTTAGTGGAGATGAAATAGTAGTAATATCCAGTGAGCATGTTGTTCCAGAAGTCATAACAGCGACAATAACACCATCGTCAACATCTCCTTCTGAGACAAGCACAACAAACGAGTCTGTTTTAACATTCTTGACCACATTTACGTACTATACAACACGTTTCAGTGGTACAGATCCTATTATTGCCTCAAGTGAAAGTGTTGTCACACAGTATGTTACAATTGAAACTCCTCCATCCGTTTCTTCAACTTCAGAAGTGGTAATCGAATCTACACTGTTGATGAAACTATTCTTGGAGTATCTACGGCAAGTGGCGGAGATATTAGTAGCAGTTTCAGTGAAGATATGAAGGGAATAGAAATAATTGGTGTCTCAAGTGTTGTAGGTACAGGAATAGAAGCATCTCCTACGATTGAAACAAAGATTCAAATAGAGAGCAAAGTTCATTCTGAAATTGGTTCTACTCCCCTTTTCTCACTTTCTGAAATATCTTCGGAAGAAAAAAGACACAATTAGTTCAATTTATATCAGTAGCTCTTTAACTCCTTCAGAAGAATCAGTTAAAACATCTACTTCAACTCCTGTGTTGGTATCATCTACTAGTGAAATGCCATCTGAAAGTGAAGATGTATCCTTACCTGTTACATCTACGAGCATAGTGACAAAGGAAACTGAGCTTATCGGCGTAGATGGGCAGAAGACATCTCTTTTACCTAGTGATACATTGATTCTTGTTACAGGTACTGATGGGTTTGTTACTAAGCTTGCAGAAATTGATACAGATGTTCTTTCACCTGTATATATACCACCTAGCAAAGAATCTTCTCCAAGCCCATCTTCAGAAATAAAACCCGCAACAGTTATTGAGTTATCCGACTTACTTGGAGGTAACACCGCATTAGGAGGAGATATAGATTTAGCAATTCAAGATATTGTCAGTCGTATAACAGGCAAGAAGAATAAAACAGAAACTGACGAAACTTTGTCTGAACTCACTACGATCGAATTAACAACAGAAGATCAGAAACTGACAACAGGAACTACTCCTATAACAACTAAGTTCTCGGAAGATACTACTGGAACTGATAGCATTGAAAGTACTACTGAATCATCTACTGAAACGGACTTAAAGAAAGATGACCGACTGGATTCTAAAGAATTGGATTATCCGATTTTCATTCTACCAGACCATTCCATACGGGATAAAGAATCTAGCACGTCTGAAGACCTTGCCCCGGTATATATACCTTCTACAGCTGAAAAGACTACTTCTCTTCCAACCTATCTATCCTATAATGCTTCAACCGAAAAGACATCAGAAGAAAGTACAAAATCAAGCACAAAAATATCATCACACTCCGTGTCCACGAGTGTTATTACCGGTGCTAGAACTGTTTTCATTGTTCCTACAAAATCATCTAAAGAGCAAGATAGTACAAGAGAAAGCTATAGTGTTGTACATGATAGTTCTACAAAAGAAAGAGCCCCAAGGATTGAAATTTCTGATGATACTGCTATTGTTTCTTCAATGAAATCAGCGGAGAAAAGTTCCACAGCTGAAACACCAGGTTTAAATCCTAGTATAGGCACCAGTGTTATTAGTGGAATAAGAACTATCTTTTTCGAACCGGACTTAGACAAAACAACTGATTCTTTTAAAAATAGTCAAACATCTAGAAAAGAAGAGTCAGTTTTAGGCAGAGCAAATGTAGAAGTCGAGAAACCTAAAACGTTTACTACTATAACTAAAGATGGAAAAACAGTTGTAAGTAGGACTACATCAGGAGCAACAACAATATTTTTCCCTGGGCAGATTCCTAAACATACAGCTCCAGTTATTTCTACGCGGTATATTACAAGTGTTGAAAGTATTACTAGGACATTAGCTCTTACCACTGCTAGAACTTATTACACAAGAGATTCCACATTGACTGTTCCTTCAGTTTATACAACTACCATTCCTCCAAGAACATTTGTATCTACTATAATAGGATCCAGAACAATTCTCGGCATTTTACCAGAACCAACAGAAACAGTTCAAGTCCATAAAACACAAAAACCTTCAGAGAGAACTACTACAGTTACCACTACAACTTTAATTTTTAATTCCATACCTTCTACAGTTGTCAGAACCTTAGTATTACCCACGGGAGTGCCCACAAAAACAATAACTTCCAAATCATCATCGTCTGTCTATAATGCGCCAGAAGCTAATGTTTTCAATGCAGGTACAGAACGACCAGCTAAACCTCCAGAGGTAGGTGACAGTACTTCAATTAGTGATGAAAACATGGTTAATTCATCTGAGAAGACTGACTCAGATAGACCTGTACAGAAGGCTAGAGATGAGACTTATTTAAGAGCTGCAGGTCCAAGGCTTTTTGAATCCCGACCTGATGTGATACATGAGCAAAATGTTCATAGACCTGCTATTGTAATCACAGAGAGTTCAAATCCTGAAGATGATCCCTTTTTGAATGGAAGAAATGGCGTGTGCGATCCAAAATGCCAGCCTTACAAAAAAGAAATGTGCAAAGAAAACAAAGGCTTATGGACTTGCCAATGTAGACCTGGTCACGCCAGAAGAGATAGTCATGAGATCTGTAAAGGTAACTAATAAGTTTTCTTTTATTTAAAAGGACTTGTTGTCTAATTTCAATTGTTAATTAAGCTTAACGTTTTTATTAGTGAAGCATTCAATTGTTTTTATTTTACTTTTGTAGAAATCCAGACATTTGTTATGCTGTTAAAAGTAGTCAAAATGGGTAATGAAAGCGTTAACTTCAGTAAGCCATTGACTGACAGTGACTCTGATGAATATAAAAACTTCGTCAAGAATGTGAAAGATGGAGTAAGTTCTATAAATCAGTATTTATTTATTGAATGATATCATGCTGTTTTTCACATCTGTTGCTGAGTAATGCCTCTGTATATCCCAAATACTTCTATAGAGAAGAATAAACGTTTTATATATTCAAAATCTAGTAAAATCTGTAAAAGTAACATCGCACAAAATACTTGCAAACTATATTTCTTAAAAAGAATTTTAAGTGCTAATCATATATTAGAATTTTATTTTAATCTTCCATTTTCTAATACCCATACAAATCAAAGTTAATGTTAAAAAATTTTTTTTTTTGATATAGATAGAATTATGCTTATTTTTTCTATAAAGAATAAATTCCTTTTTTTCAGTTTGTACAGTGCATGGCCTCGTTTCTACATTCAAAATTTATGTAATTTATTTTGAAATAGCTTCATAGATAATTAATTGAGATAATCATATTGATATGATTCAATAATTATTTTCAGATTGCAGACGCATATTCTATCACCCATGTTAAAGATCACATCTGGAACGCTGAAGTAAACAACATCATGTCTGCAGAAGCTACGCAGGATTCTGGAACCACAATACAAACAACAACCCAAGTACCGGAAGAAGGCTGGCGTCTTGGTCAATCTGACGCTAAAAGTCAGCAAAAGCGTGAGCGGAAATCTCTTGGAACAGGAACTGACCCGTTCCTTAGCAAAGTTTGGGAATGAGAGTTGGGGACTCTTCGCTTCTGGCTGCGCCTTTATCTCAAAATATTCAAAGGTAATTAATCATATGATATGTATTACCCCTTTATAATCAATTTATCTTCTATTATTTAGTGTAATCTCTGTTGAACATTATTTTTTTTTTCTACGATCTGTATTTTTAGATTTTTTAAAAACTTAAACTTTATAACTTCAGATAAAATTTTATATCAAAATTATAATATGATTTCATATGTGAGTATTATTATTAAATCATGCATGTTTTAAAAAGTTTATTCTATTGTTATATGGGGTTTTTTCAGCTATAGTTTTCAATGGTTGTCCATGTTCAATGCTATTAATTCACTGGCTTCAAACATTTAATAGTATATAGTATCAACTATACACTTTATAGTATAAAGATACAGAAGTACAAATGATACTCAAATCAACAAACATTTTTTATTTAAACGATATCTTCTTGTCATTAAATTGTTTCATATCCTCAAATATGTTTCAATATCGATTGGCTAGTTAACTTGTATAATTGATCAATTACATTATGTATCTATAATAATTATTCTGTAGATTTATTCAATTTAAAACTTTAGTACCATCAATCAAGCTATATGACCGGATCGACGACTTGTTATGAATTTCAATCTATACTAATGGGCGGCAATATTATGAAATTATTTATTCCACAATTTTTACAAAACCGTTTATTTTAAATTATAATGTCTTATTGTATTTTTAAATTTTTAATTGTAAATAATAATTTATTTCATTTAATTTGTTTGTTTAAGATATAATTTGATTAAATCAGTGTATTATCATGTATTTTTGGGGTCATGTATATACTATACTAGATATTACAATGATATTATTTAATTATGATTATTTCTCTAAATGTGCAATTCTATATTACAAAAAAAAAAAAAAAATAAACCAATAAAATTCCAAAAGAATTTGCAACTTGGATAAATTATACAAAACTCAAATTTCATCGTAAATAAAATAAGAAATCTTATTTAAGATTTGGCATCCCTCATGTATAACAAGACTAAAAACTTAAACTTTAATTAAAAAAAGTTTGAAACTTGGATAAGATAAAAAACCTGATAACATTGCATTAATTATCCTGCTATTTATTTTCTAGAAATATAATTATTTTAAATAAGTACCCAAAAAAACATATTCTGGAAAAATATGTTTGTTTTCTAATGAATTTGATTATTTATTGTTTGTATTATTGTATGACAAGTTTTTTAAAATGTAGGAATTATTCATTCATATTCCTTGCAGATTTCGATGAATGTTTGGACATCAGTGAACACGACTGTGCTCTCAGAGCCTCATGTATAAATTTAGAAGGATCGTTTACTTGTCAATGCGAAGAAGGATTCGAAGACATGGATCGATCCTTGCCTGGAAGGATTTGTTTAATGTTAAACCACTAACATTAATTAAAAATATTATTAATTGTTTATGTTCTTATTCCTAACGTCATTACCTGAATTGATAATATTGATACTGATTAATATAAAATAATGCATAGAACTACTTTCAAGACAGTTCTATCCTGTTTCAAGAATTATAAACAAATAAAAATCAACCAAATAATTGGCTTAAATGCGACGTACATTTTATAATTCATATATATCATGTTTTATTTTTTATTTAAAGCATTTTCGGAATTTTAATATTTAATTATTATTTTAATAACTTTTTAGCTTTATTAAATTATGGTAAGAATGATTGAATTTAATTATACAGCTAAAATTGCATAATTTTTATTTATTCAATATGAATAAAAAGGCATTAACTTTTTTTTTTTACTCACTAGTTTAACTAAATCTATTATTTATTCAAAATACTTGAGTTTTTGCTGATTATTTTATAATTGTTTTATAAGACAAACTTATAACAAGAATAATCGCTAGCAAAGAAATTATATTATTAAACATAACAATAAATGCTTGGAATTAATTTTATCAGTTATTTTCAATTAAACAAAACTGCTAAAATGAATGTTTAATGTAATTAAATTTTCCATTAATCTTTACACATATATTTGAAAAAGTATATTCACATGGATCTTTTACTTATATTTCAGCAAAAACAGAAAATTGTAATTATTGTCATGCAAGAGGGGACTGTTTACGAGGTGATGATGATAAAACTTTTTGCAGGTAAAATTTTGTGTTAATTAATTTGCTAGACTGAATAATTAAAACTTTTTTTACTGCAAGTTATTTTTGTGTTAATTAAAAATATTTGAATTTTGTTTCTGTTGCAGATGCCAACCAATGTTTGTAGGACGCAGGTGTGAAATTAATGGCCTTGGTGAGTTAAATTAATTATACACTTTTAAAAAGAACATTTTAATTTACATAAGAAACATTCTAGATTCTTTTAGTTAAATAGCTTTTTCGAACTAAAGCTGAAAGTACTTTTATTATTTTATTCGAAAATTTTTTCAATTCCTACTATTAGCTCACACTCTCCCTATATATATCTTGTTCAAATTTTGAATCGTTCATAAAATGCTTTTTATTCATCCACTCAAGTTCAAATACATTTTTTTAACTTGTAGTGGATAGCACTTGATGATAATAATAGTTTTTACAAATAATTATTCATTCATTAAATTTAATTAATTAATTTTAGTCTTTTTTTAGATTTAAGTTGCATGCATCTACCAATAGATGGCACCAGACAAATTTAAAAAAATGAATGAAAATTATTTATAAAAGACTTTTTGCAATATAGTGAAAAAAAAAGTAGGAATTGACTTTAAAATTTTTTTTTTTTTTTATATTACTTGTTTTTCAAAATGTGAGATAAAATTTGCTTTATATAAAACACAGCCGAAACTAAATATTTTAACCATAGAGTTTTTCTTTACTTATTTGGCCTTTTTTAAAATCTTTTTTTTTTTTCAATTAATATTTGGCTATTTCGCTTTTCCAAATGTATAAGTAACATTTTTTTTTTAAATGCTTGACAAACCTTTTTTGTATTCGAAATCTAACATTGAACATATGTGATAACTTACGTGACTAAATAGCAGAACTCAGATTTCGAATCCGCTGGCTGTATTTGTTGCAGTCGCAGCTTTTAGAAACGACGATCATCAAATCATCATTTTCTTATCAAATCATGATACTTAGTGGAAGGTTTTTGGTTTCTCCCATATGATATTCAAATTCGGGCAATTAGCCCTAAAGGTTTTCCGGAATAACAATCTCCTCCTCCTTTCATGATTGTCGAAATACATAAAAGGGATACAAAGCCTTCCGATTCCCCCCCTAAAAAACCCTGACATTTTTAATTTTTTTCCATTTCTATTCTACTTGGTTAATCTAAAATTAACCAAAAGAAATTAGGTTAATCATTAATCTGAAATTAGCGGATATGATATTTGCTATTGTTTTCTAATGATAATTGTTCATTTTAAAAAAAATTATTTCAGTAAACTGAATAGATTATTTGATGTATCGAATGAATTCTTTATCGTTTAGGCACATTAAATAAATAAAATAAAAAATCCATTTGAAATGGAATAACTTAATGCATACGTACTTTCCAATTATAATGAATCATAATTACATCAAAATTTCGTCTTCAGAGACTTAAAACAGGCTTTTTATAAGAAGAATTGAAATTCAGAAACATAATTTTAACAGAATAATGTTATACTAAAGTTCATTTAAGTTTTTCAAATTATCTCCCTTATTTGTGACTTCAATAACACAAAATTACTTTTTACTTTAAAACGGATTATAGACGTCATTATTTCACGAAACATTTACAGAAAAGAATAAAATTAACATAATCAAATGCTTCCATTATGATATACTTTCATTACACCATGCTCATCTTAGTCAGTAATAACCATTCTTGGACAATTATTTACTTATTTTATTACTTTGACATTTTTTAAATGTCTTTGAATCGTATTATTGAAAGTAAATATTTTAAATATGTCCATCTTTTATAAACATTAAGAATTCGAAACCAATAATTCATATTGCATATATTTATTTTAACCTGTTATTATCCTCCATCATTATCTATCGCTCCATGGAAAATCAATTTGAAAAAGACAAAAGATTAGTTAATTTAAGAATTGAATTGATGCGTAATAAATGAGGAATCATGTGTAATTTAATCCCCAAAAAAACAATATTAGTGGTAATTTTGGAAAAACAAATTTCATTAAATTGTTCACAAAATATATCATGATTGGAAGCTTGCTATAAAATATTCTAATTGTTTAATTTTTAAAATATTCCATATTTTGAATTTCACAGTACATTAATTAAATACTTTTTAAAATTTATTTAAATCAATCCAAAATAATTTAGAGAAATTTTTATTTATTTAACTACATCTAAAAGTTAATTATTTTGAAATGTTTCACTGTAAAATTCAGAAATGAATAATAAACGCGTAATATATATATTTTTATTTAAAATAATTAGGTAATTTATAAGATCTTTGGAAATCAAAATTCACCATTATTATTTCTCCATTTTTCCGTACAAATAAAAGATCCTATTTATTATTCTATCTATGGAATTGGAAATCATATTGAAGGATAAAACTAATTAAAGAACTCAGGTTTCTAGTTTCACTTTCTTTCATCTATTTTCTTTACCTTTCCGAATTCCAATCAGATTAATTGATTTCCAGAAAGCTAAAATCCGGCAATTGTTTAAAAAATTATTTCATCTTCTCTTCGCAAAAGTAAATAATTGCTCTAACTAGTACTGAAAAATACCAACAAATAACACAGAAGCGATATCCTCTCTCGCGATTGAAAAGAAAATGAAATCGAAATTGTTTATTTTAGAAAATTCATTTCTGTTATAGGAATTTGAGCGTGGAAATAAAAGGAAATAAGTTAGAATTCACGTTGAATTTTACAAAAATTCATTATTAATTTTGTTTTTAAGAAATATATTTTGGATTGAAAATGATAAGGAAACAAAATACATTTTGCATTAACTTTTACAAAAGAATTGGAAATATTTTTTTTGAATTATTTAAAACAGTGATTTTCATCAATCAGATTTAAAATGCCAAATCATGTCTGATATAAATTGGTTTTATCACATCTCTTAATAAATTAAAAAATTTCCACCTTTTACAGAATATAAAATAATAAGACAAAATTTTTTTGTATAGCTATTCATCGAGTTTTTATAAGGATTAAATAAATTTTTTTCTTCGCAAATTTACAAATGTTTTATTTAATGCTGTTATAATTAATTATTGTTTATTTATTTATTGATGCATAACACCAATGGCGAATGCAGTTTAAAGTTATTAGTAATTAAAACATTTTAAATTCATTGGAAATTTTATAAAATTTCAATAATTCTACTGTATTCTATTCTAAATTTATATGTCCTATTCCAAATATATATATATGTATTCTAAATCTAATAATTCTACAATACATTAATAAAATTGAACAAATAATACATAAAGTTATAGTAAAAGAAACACATCAGAAACTACTGCAAAATCTTGAAGAAAGCAAAGTAAGGTTAAAAATAATTCCACTGCAATAAAATCAAAGCAACATCTTAGTGACCTAAATGGATAAAATTATTTCACTCCTTCAAGTACTTTTAGCTGTATAAAAGTTACCATTTTTGACGTAGTTATCATTTTTGACTGGCCAAACTAATTAAACGTATTTTTCTAGATTATAACGGTATCATTTTTTCTTATGCACCATATATGGTTTTAAAGGACATATATATTAAACCAGAAATGAGCAACGTAACTCAACGAACGAGTACTATTATTGTCCCAAGAAGCATTATTTGTCTTTAACAAAACCACATAAACCCACAATTTAATATTCCATTCCATGCACATTTCTCACAACAATGGATGACTAATAATAGTTTACATACGTGACACCTTGAATATTATTAATATGTTTCTAATAACCTCCATGCTTTCTATTTCTTGCCATTCTAATGAAATGTTTATCGATTCTTCAGTGCTAGCTGTGGCCTTGCCGACTGCAGTGGCTGTCGTGGTGCTTCTTCTGTGCGCTGTCTTGTGCTGCTGTCGCAAATGCAAGAAGAAATCTCCCTCGCACAACAGCGGGGACCCCGGAAGTGTGTTTCGGGGGATTGCTTTGAAGGGACCCTTAGACGGGACTTTGGACAGGAAAGCTATGATCGACACATCTAGTGAAAGCAGCGGGGAACACGGGAGGAAAGGCATGCCTTTCGAGGGATACCAGGTATAGTAATGCCTCTTGTTAATATTAAATCATTTGATGATAAACTAATGCATAAACTGTTTGTGTTTTTGGCATAATTTATCTATCCAGCAATACTTTTAAATTATCAGTGTCTATCCAAATGTTTTTGTTGAAAGTACATACAGTTTATTATGCAATGAGCCTTGCCAAAATGAATTTCAAAGAATAATTCAGCTTATAAACAATAATTATGTTAATGTTAAAAATAATAAATTTATTTTATTTTTCATTGATAAATAATTATTACTTAACATTAGTGTCTCCTGCAAAATTTTATATAAAAATATTGTTAAGGTTGATTGATATTATACATTATTTAATTGTTAGAAAATTCTTTAAAAATTATTGAATAATATCCACTATTTCCACAGAAAGTTTTTTAAATACTTACAGTGATGAATTTTTTACTTATTACTAACTCTTAATTTATATTTTTTTATTCAATATGCATTTTGATGACTTTAATACTATTTATGATGACATGATTGGCTTATATATCATTTCAAGATAATTATTCTGTGTTATATGTTGTCAGGATAAAAACTTTTTATTATTTTCTTTTTATTCATTGTGTATTTTACTGAATCTATATTTTAGTTTTATATTATTCTGTCTAAAAGTAACAAGTAAATCTTTTACTAAATTCAATTGTAGATTATGATAGAGACGTTCAAAAAAATTTTTTTTTTAATTTTGCACTAACATAAGTAATTACATTTTTACTATATCATTTAAGGTTTGGCTATGGTTGTTGTATGTATACTGTAACGTAAGATTACTTTTATAACTTTTCCAATACGAATCATTTATACATTATTCATTTGAACTTTTTTTTCTTCTACAGGAAAGTGGCGATGTCACTCCACATAAAGGCAGCAGAAGGAGTGATCTTAGCCTCAACAGAAGCCTTTCCACGGGGTACACTTCACCCCCAGTCATGATCCCCCGGGCAAAACAACCTCCGGCGGCCAACAAGCCAATGAACTACGCCGTGTACGACGGCCAAGTGTACGTCTGGTGAAAGAACTGTGAGACGCAGGGCGTCAACTAACATAGGAAACAATTCTTTTAAAACTTTTCAACAAAACCTCATGTACATTCTACGTTGCGTGGACCTCGTCCAGCAAATGTCTTACAAGAGGTTGTCCAAGATTCGTGGTCAAGGTTATTGGTGCTCAGTCTTTGATAGAATCTTTGGTGGTTCTTATTCATTGGACTGACTGCAAGATTGCATGGACTTCTAGAGCTATGCTATTTTCTACTTGACTTGTGATGGTCGTCTACAACTGAATTCAGAGACTTAAGTGGATCACATCACATACTCCAGTTGCCAAACGCTGTAGTGCAAGAATAGACTGTTTTATAATTTCTAACAGTAATTAAGGCTTTTTCATCGGGATGGTTGAAACTTTTCTCAGGATTTTACTTCAGTTTGTTTTTGTTTAAATCGGGTTGTGCGCTGAAACAGAATTGAAACTTCGAAAAAAAAAAGGGACAATTTTGCATTCTATGAAACAAGGCCAATTATGTTCTTTAACTTTCTATAAAAATTTGGAGTATTGCATTTACAAAAGGCGAACTTTGAATTTTGAGTTTTATTTATTTTTAATTTTAATTAATTTTAGAATTACCATAACTAATTCCAAGCTTTTTATAATTTTATCAGTGTACATAATGATTGAAATCTTAAAAACCATTTATTATAAATAAAAGAATATATATATATATTTTACAAACTGAAAAAAAATCCAATGTTTTTTACAAAAAAATATGATAAGTTCGTCTATTGCACTTGCAATCAGTCAATTTGACATTAAAAATTTTATTATGAAAAATAATGGTAACATGTGTGTGTGTTTATGCATGTGTTTTTATTGTTTTTGGTAAGTAATCTAAAATTATGTATTTAAACAATACAAATACACCAGTTAAAATTTATTCGATTATTTAAAAATAATTTAAGATTATAAAAACACTGAAAATAAAAAGTTATAAATAATTTATAATTATTTTTTTTAATTTAAGGAAACATGATTTAAAAGCTGTTGATATGAAGTATATTTGTTAGAATAAATGCTGCATAATTGCTTCTATGTACACATAGAATCAACTTTATTTATTACTAATAAACAAATTGTAAATATTGGAAATTATGTAGATGTTACCTTTAGTTTCAACTGCTTGATTAATCTGTTGAGGCCTGAATAGTAAGTTATATGTTTTTACCCGATTGAAATGAGATTTTATTTCTTTGGATGTCAATAACTGTAACATAACACAAGTGCTGTTATTTTTCAGAAGTTTTATTATGGTCCCGTGTCCAATTCTGTTTTTTTTTATACAAGAATTGGAAAGAAAACATTTGTAACATAACATTTTTAGAGGACTTTGTATAGTTTCTAACAATTTCCTTGATTGTCTTTGTATCTCAGTGCTCAATAAAGTTTTTGTTTTTAAAAACTACATTGTTTAGTTGATTCCAAACCCTGATGATAATGGTATATCTTATTACAAAATATTAAATATTATTTAAATTTATAACTTAAGTCCATGTTTTGAGTTTGTATAATTTATACATTAAGTTCGTGATTACACTGATTTTTTCCTAGGTAGTTATAAAAAAGAAATTTGAAATGACATTTCGAAACGCATGGCAAATATAAAATTGAACAATACATCACAAGAAATTAAAATGCTCAAGTTTTTATTCAAATTTCTGTAATTCTACGATACGTAATCTTATCTACGCGGTAGTCGAATACTTAGAAAGCATTTTTAAGCTGTTATGCTCATAAACTCTCCATGTTAATCAAACCTTTAGCTTTGAATATTGGAACCAGATCTTAAAAACAATGGTGACACACTGACAATGATGGCATGTAAATTCTGCTCAATCATATTTAAGTTTTCGTGTTTATGAATTGCCGATGTTAATCAAATCGGTGGCTTTTATGAACATTGGAACCAGAACTTCGAAAGCAATGATGACACATTGACAATGGTGTTATGCGATTTCTGGCCAATCATATTTAAGTTTTCGTGTATATGCATTGCCACAATGTTAATCAAACAGGTGGATTTGATGAACATTGGAATCAGAACTTCGAAAGCAATGGTGACACATTGCAATAGTGTCATGTGAATTCTGCTCAATCATATTTAAATTTTCGTGTTTATGAATTGCCGATGTTAATCAAATCGGTGGCTTTGATGAACATTGAACCAGAACTTCGAAAGCAATGGTGACACGTCAATGGTGTAATTCGATTTCTGGCCAATCATATTTAAATTTTCGTGTTTATGAATTGCCGATGTTAATCAAATCGGTGGCTTTGATTTGCATTGGAAATCAGACCTTCGAAAGCAATGGTGTCATGTGAATTCTGCTCAATCATATTTAAATTTTCGTGTTTATGAATTGCCGATGTTAATCAAATCGGTGGCTTTGATTTGCATTGAAATCAGACCTTCGAAAGCAATGGTGTCATGTGAATTCTGCTCAATCATATTTAAATTTTCGTGTTTATTAATTGCCGATGTTTAATCAAATCGGTGGCTTTGATGGAAAATGGAAGAAGAGCTTGTTAGCAATGATGGTCCTTGAATCTGTTTTAGCTGTCATGATGATGAACTAGCGAATCATCAAATTGATGGTTTTGAGATTCACAGTGCCGATGTTCATAAATAAGGGAACATAATAGGATATATAATATATCCTATTCAAAATTCTGAAATTTTGAAAGTAGTAGTATAACGCTAACAATGTCTTTAATATACTCTCCAAAAAAATCGTAAGAACTGTTCATTATTTTCCCTTTTAAAAGGGCAATTAACGAACAGAATTTTTTACGTAAAAGTGTATTTATGCGCCGTTCAGTATATCGTTTCACAATTGCAAGCAGTTGTAATAAAAAAGTTAAAATTATCCCATTTTGATGAAATATTGTTATTTTTTATATTAGTAATACTCATTGAAATACTGTTATTTCAAATGTGATCTTTAATCATATTTATACTATAAACTCATGGGTCTACTTTAATACAAGTATGTTAACTAAATTTATTAAAAACATTAGGATAATTCTTTATTTAATGCTTGACTATAACATAATGCTACCAAAGTTTAACATAATATTATTCAATATTTTTTATATGTATCATTTTTTTTTTTCTCATATGTCTGATAAAAGCTGATCTTGTACTTAAATATATTTAAATGCAGTCATTAACTAAATGAGTCATGATTTAAATTGAGATATACTATATTTTTTAAAAAGAATAATGAATAATAAAAATAATTACGATTAAACAATCACAATAGATCAAGTTTATATCGAAATAGAAATTATAATGGAGGAAATTATTTGAATTTTATTATTTTCTTAATTAAAATTTTTTCGGTCATTTAATTCTAAGAAGAAGAAGCAAATTTTCATGGTGCAATGGTGTCCAAATTTTATTTAAACAAATTAAAACATTAAAAATGCTTCATGTTTTGCTGCATTATAACTATTGGTAATGAAATTTTAATATTTCATTCTTAGTTAAAAAGTTGTATTTAGTATTCATAAATAGTCGATTGGCAATGGGTTTAAATTGAGATATATTATATTTTAAAAAACGAAAAATGAATAATAAAATAATTGCGATTAAACAATTACAATAGATCGTTTATATCGAAATAGGAATTATATAATGGAAAATTATTTGAATTTTATTATTTTCTTAATTAAAATTTTTCGGTCATTTAATTCTGAGAAGAAGCAAATTTTCATGGTGCAATGGTGTCCAAATTTTATTTAAACAAATTAAAACATTAAAAATGCTTCATGTTTTGCTGCATTATAACTATTGGTAATGAAATTTTAATATTTCATTCTTAGTTAAAAAGTTGTATTTAGTATTCATAAATAGTCGATTGGCAATTGGTTTTAAATTGAGATATATTATATTTTTAAAAAAACGAATAATGAATAATAAAATAATTGCGATTTAAATAATTACAATAGATCGTTTATATCGAAATAGGAATTATAATGGAGGAAATATTTTTGAATTTTATTATTTTCTTTATTAAAATTTTTTCGGTCATTTAATTCTGAGAAGAAGCAAATTTTCATGGTGCAATGGTGTCCAAATTTTATTTAAACAAATTAAAACATTAAAAATGCTTCATGTTTGCTGCATTTATAACTATTGATAATGAAATTTTGCTAGTTAAAAAGTTGTATTTAGTATTCATAAATAGTCGATTGGCAAAGTCAGAAATGAAACAAACAAACAGATTTGCAAATTGCTTCCTTTATCATGAAAAATCAAGACAAATTTCCAGAACTTAAAAATTGAGATAGACAGTCTAAAATAAACATACACATTGACTGATGTACAATATATTATCAATACATCACACTATGGACAAAGACTCTAAAAGTAATTCAAAACTGTGCATTTAGATTGACAACGAATACTGCTCATTATGACTAGATAGAATTACTCGAAATAAAACATTAAGAACAGGATGAACACCCAGATATTAAATGCTTGAACATCAGTGCTGAAAGAACTTCCAGATATTTATTTCTAACTTACTGATTCTGAAAGGTTAATTAAGATTCTGCTATTCAATTAAAAAATGGAATACCAACTTATAATATCTTGAGATATTCAATAATTTAAAAACGTATTTAATAATGTGCTGCAGAAATTTAGACTCTCTTTTTTACATCATAAAGATCTTGGAGATAATTAATGTTTCCGTTTTTCATGCATATGCTGTATAACTGAGCACTGAAAATACTTTTTATTAATTTTAACGGGATTTGAGGATGTGAAATCACTGAGATGAAACAGAGTCAAACGGAAAAAGGATGAGCCTGAAATAAAGAAAACAATTTAGGCATGAAGTTAAACAATTTTAAACTTGTTTAACAAATTTCCAGTCAGTCATGAACGAGTTCAAATAGAAAAAAACACCCGATTTTAACAGTTTCTAGTAACGTTCTAGCATATGATTCTGTTGTTGTTGCTTATCCCCTTGATTTAGAACCCTAAACCAAGTCATAGAACATGCTGCATCAATAGATCAAACGCCCATGTACAGCCCTCATTTATACGGTTTCAGCAGCAATTCAAAGGGCGCTGTTCATACCCCTTCGCATGCGTGGGCGACTCTAATATTTAAACCATTTGTCTAACACACTATAATTTGCATTTCCTGAAAATTTCCTCTCAGCTCAATCATGTCATTCTTTCAGTGTTGTATTTTTATAAACAGGAGCATAGTATGTGCAAACTGGATACTCTTTTCTTTATAAAATTAGGGACTGGATTATCTTTAAGTAGAACAAATATATTTTTTACAGTAAACTCTTTTCCATAATATATATTGTTCGGGGAAGAGATAGAATGTGTATTATAAGTAGGTATAATGTATTTGTTATTAAAATATTGTATGCACATATATAAAACAGAATTATTTTTTTCAAAAACTTGAATAAAAAACATTATGTAACTCTAAATATTATTTTTCATCTCAAACTCAGGGGTGAAGATTCTTGCTAAAAGTGTCCGATTTCTGATTCGTTTTGTTATACTACACCTACCTCAATTCTGACTCTTTCGTAATTTTTTGGCCTATGATTTTATTAGAAAATTGAATTAGAAGAATTTATGAAATAAACTCAATAAATTTGTTGAACTACATATCTAAAACCAGTTTTATTCATAATGAAGTATTTTTGCTAGTTTGTTAGGAAGTGTAGCATTTTGATAAACTTAAAAGCCATTCTTCTACTCTAAATTTGATTAC